>QTSX02005864.1:0-170337 GCA_014839935.2 Entomophthora muscae
TAAAATAGAAAAAGGGTTTTTAGCAAAAAATACAGTTAATAGAAATAAGATTTATTTTTATTATTTGTATATTTTATACTCTTAATTTTTTCTTCAGTAAACTAAGCATTATATTAATGTTCAAAAACATAAGTTTATAACTTAAATGATACCAAAGAAGTTAAAAGTCTTTCAAATGCTTAAGCTGGCGCTTTGGCTTAATCTAACAAATAATGACCCATATATTGATACAGACACCTGAAAAGATGATACAGTAGTTTTAAAAGCTATTTTGACAACTAAAATATCTCAGATTTTAAACAAAATGATTTCATATTTGAAAAAAATCCAACTATCAGGTTAAAATACACACTCTGTTAACAGGGATTTTTGGCGTTAATGGGCAAAATGGGTCAACACAGCAAATAAGTGCTCACACGCAAAGCAAAACTATTCAAAATACAATCCAAAATACATTGATTCACAAACAAAATGGTGTGAGTTGACTTTTGGTGTACATATGTTTACTATGTGAATAAGTGACAAAATACACCCAAGTGCAGTGAGTCAAAACTCAACCCAAAAACAAAACACAATAGCAACTCACAATGTAAAAAAATCACTCAAATGTTGTGTGCAATGAACTGTACTCAAGAATGATACCAAGATATCTAAAATAAGACACAAGATCTGAAACATAAATTTTAAAATTATAGTGTTGGGTGTTTGAATTTGGCAGTAAAATCTGGGAAAATGGGAGGAAATTATTTTGGGTATTCAAAAATGGGTGTTGTAAAACCAAAAACAACTAATTAAGAAATAAAAATCTATAATTGGGATATTGGGTGGGGAAATATTAATTAAATATCCATATTCAGATAAAATCAAAAATTAAAATTAGGGAGTAACTTAATTGAAATTTATTTAGTATTTTATTAAATTCTCAAAATAGAAGGAACACAACAACAGAGTACCAATATACCCATTTTGTGTTGTGGTTGCGGTTGCCCCGTGGGTCAAAGAACAGAGTTAGTGCAACCCAAGTGCCTAATCAGGAAGGAGATGGGAGAGGAGAGTTTGATAGTGACGCTGCACTGAAACAGCTGGTTCAAGGAGCACAAGCTTCTAGGGTGCAGAGCATCAACCCTTGGGTCCCCAAGCTGACCTGGAAGCCCACCAAGGTTACTTTCACCAAGAAAGTTAGAAAAAATGAGGTAGAACTTACTTTGTATGTGTTCAACATTGTGTACTGGCAAGAGTCAGTCCCGTCAGCCATGCTGGAGAAGGTGAAGCCTGTAATTGATACTAGCTATGAGCCTTATGTCAGTGATACCAATCAGGAAGAGGACAAGGAGCCTGAGTTCTTCAGAACTGATGAGGGACAGTTAGTGCTAAATAAAGTTGCAGCCTTCTTTACAAAGGTACCTATGCCCTGTGTTGTGCCCAATGCTAACAAGTCAATCCCCACTGCTAAAAAGCCCGCCCAGAAGCGCATCCCCAATATCAAACGCATCATCCTGCTCAAGCTAATGTGTAAATCTGGTGACTACAAGGCGGCTGCAGCCCTTGTTATAGTGGATCCCAAGTACGCCAGCAAGACCTTAAACAAGTTCATCAACACTGATTGAGTCCTTGCTGCAGAGAAATCCTTTTGTGTGTCAACCATGCTCACCAAGGAGCACAAATGGGCAATCTGCCAGTGAGTAACCCAAGATTGCCATCTTAAACTGGCAAATATACAGGCCATGGTCAAATCTACTTTTGGGGTTTCAGCCTCAATTTTCTTTTACTACCATCTGGTCAAGGGAATGCACTTTTACTGGAAAAAGCTTGGGATATCCCCCTACAATTGTAATAGCCCAGCCAAAATTGACTCTGGAAAAAATACGCAGAGGCATACACTGCCCTCAAAGCCAAGAGGAAGGACAAATTCTATTACATTGATGAATCAGCATTTGCCTTGTCAATGCACAATGGGTATGGGTATGTCCCAAAAGGCTCAAATGACGGGATGGCTTGGCGTGCTGCAGTCTGCACCACAGCCTATTTAAGGGTGGCTCTCCTTGGTCCAAAGGGGGCCAGGCTGTATTAAATGATATGGGGTTATCACAATAGACATACCTTTCTATCATTCCTCCAATTAGTCCAGGAGCGCCTGAGGCACATGAACCCAGGCTTCACCAATGTAATTGTGCTGAACAACATTGGTCTCCATAAGTTGGCTGATATTATTGAGGAATTTCCAATGATTGACACAGGCATTGCAGTGGGCCCCCAGCAATTGGCCACGGCAAATTTATGCCTTCTCTTCCTCCCAGCCTATTTGCCCTTCCTAAATCCCATCAAGGAAGTCTTTGGGTGGCTCAAGCAAGTTGTCAAGCAAGGAACCCCAACTGGGACCAAGGACCTCTTTAATTTGCTGCAGGCCGGGATCCACACCCTCCCAGCTGAGACCGTGGTCAAATTCTATGGCCACGCTGATTTGTTCATCCCCGTGTACCTAGCCAAACAGCCAATCAATTAAAGGCTTAGTGTGTCCAATCTTTTATATATTTTCTTATTTACTATTCAAGATTTATTAATTATCAAATTATATTTAGATGTTTCCACACCTGCAATCACATTCAGATAGACCATCAATGAAGGTTTTTAATTTATTTATTTATTTATTTATTTATTTATTTATTTATTTATTTTATATTAATTTTTTATATGGCATCTGAGGTTATCCCAAACACCTGGCATTAGATTACACAAATATATTTGTTTCACTTTTGTCAAATAAATATAAAAATCAAATAAAAAAAGTAAAATATAAAGTGTACACAATAGAAGCAAATTTTATTAAATTAAATATATTTATGCTTATATGATGACCTTATTTGGGATTTATTTTTTAAAACTTGTTTGCTAAAATAATAACTATAAAAATTTATTATTTTAAAAAGTAAATTTAAAAGTGTAGCTTATATTGAGGAAGGAGATTTTTATTGAGTTTTCCTGTAGTGGGTTTGGCGTTATGTACCCACCTGCAATGGAGGTGGCACACAACCTCCACCACCACACTGTGGACAGTGAATACACCCTGTTTAAAATATTCTCAGCGGCTAGTAAAAGGGAGAAGGGTCAGGTGGGAATAGAGCAGCAGCTTTTCTGGTGGGGCTGCAAACCCGTAGATGCCAGCCAGGACCAGGGCATCTTGAATTTATGTGGTTGACCAAGTCGTAACCCAGGGGGTCTTCTTCCCATCCAGGGAGAGCTTGGCCTTACTAATCTCTAGGAGGACCCTGTCAAGATTCTCTCCGGATGCACTCATCCCAAAGTACAATAGATACCCCAGGTAAACCACCAGATGAAGTCTTTGCCCAGCAAAGGCTTTCCATAAACTCACACAATTTATTAAACACAGCACCAATCTTCTTCTTGTGCTTTGTCTTAGCAAATGTCACAAGTGACAAACTCTTATCAACCATGCTTATCAAAAAGCCCCAACTACAAAACTCAAACCCTGGCATCTCGCGGGTTGCCAGCCTGCAGGGCCAGCTGCCAGGCTGCCTGCAGTTTTTTGGGCCCAAATCAGAACAGGATTTGACTTTGGAAAATCCTTTTAAGCTTGACAAACCAAATGTACCTACACCAATACTCTCCACACTGGGGGTTCCTGTTAAGACAGCCAATCAACGGGCAGGCCCAGCCAATGATTCCAAAGTAACTTGGGCCCGCACAGAAGGGGAAACAGAGAATTTTCCTATAGAACGCGGGCCACCCAGAGGCGGCCAATCCCACAACCTGGCTAGGGAATTTGAGCTTCCTCAGTTCAAAGCAGCCAATGAGATAACCCCCAAGACTGATACCACCAAAGGCTGGGAAGACCTGGTAATTGGGAAAATCCAGGCCGACAAAATTTGGGAAAGTTTTACCATAACAGATGGGCATACTTATACCCTGGGCCGCCAGGAAGTTGCCCATTGCCATCCTTGCAATAAAGTGACATGAACCTTTGGTTCAACCAGATCATACCATACTTGCTATTAGTTTTACTTCATCTACAGCCTACTCCTTGTGGCTCTGCTCCCTGTGCTCACCTACCCCAAGAAACTGCGGACCAGCCGCCCAAACTTTACCGTCCACCAGGAGCTCCCTTTGGCCCAATACATTTTACTGAGTACCCACCCAACCCGGCGTATTCAGAGTTTACTCTGGAGGAGATCCTAATCCACTTCCCTGAAGCTAGAACTAGAGAGACAGAAGTCCTTTACAGAGAAGGCACCAAAATTATCTGGCCCCCTCTGCTATTCCGAGACAAGTATAATTTCCTGCCCTCATATTTGGTTCCAATGACGCCGCCCCACACCCCGCGGCCCAACTGCCTGCAAGAACCTGTTGCCACTGATGAATCCAATTCCACCCAAGTATTTGGGGGTGATGTATATCACCCTCACTGGATTGATTGATTCCATGGTGCCTACAAGCGGACCTTGGGAAGTCCTTGGAAAATTGTTATCTTATATTGTAAAGTTAGCCCCAATCCTGTGGTGGGCTCTCCCTGCTGGGCCCGCGGGCCGTCCACCTGCATTTTCTCATGAACCCCCCACGGGTTGGATCCCTGACAGCAAACATGAGCTCCATTGCTGGAGGGACCCCTGTCTTGTTGGCCCCCCTGGCCAGCCCAAAGTCTTCCAGGAGGATCTTGGTCTTCTTTACAGCTGTTGCGTCTGCAACAGCCAATTTACCCACCATGTGCCCAAAGTTCTCTAACAGGTAAGACAGGGTGTGCTCCACCAGGAAGCAGAAGCAAGCAGCTGTGTGTGCCTGGCCCACATCTGGTATATTCTTGAATGAGAGCGTTGCCAGGACTTCCCAAACAAGTTCAATGGGGTTTACATAGTAAACTCCACTGAGAATCACTGGGTCCAGGCAGACCAGTTGGGCATCCTTGTAGGCAGTAACTGCCCACTCAGATACCCCCTCAGAATTCGTAATCTCTGCCAATGCCTCCTGCAACATAGAAAAGTACCCGTGAATCCTATCCTCAAGCTCCTGCAAGACAGGGGGGACAGAAATAGCTGCCTTGCCACATGATTGGTGTAATTGGCGTAGAAGGTGGGGGGGGACAAAAGGGACTGGGACCCAGCGGAGTTCACTGTCAATGTTTTCTAATAAAAAGGTAAGTATTTGGAATTTTTTATTAATTTTATGTTTTTTATGTACCTTCACAGGCTTCCTCCTTGCCTGCGGCTTTGGAAGGCTTTGCCATTCTTGGCGCAAGCAATTGCGCCAACAATTTGGTGTCATCAGTTCTTGCACACTTTGCAGGTTTGAGATGTTCATACATCTCAGGGTTGTTGAACCAGATGGACAGCGCAAAGAGGGCAAAGGACATGAATTTGAGGCCTTCTACCACAGTTTTCTGGACATTTGAGATGTGTTCAATGGTTGTTTTGGATGTGTATGGCATCTTGGTTATGAGTTCCTTGGCAGACACCTTTTTGAGTTTGTCCCCTGTAAGGACAGCGGCCTTCACTTTTGCCTTGACCTTGCAGTCAATATCTTTAATTTCAGCAATCACTGAGTCAAGGTCTTTGAGTAGTTTTTCAAGTTCTCTTATATTATTTTTTACTAACCTTTCCATATTCTTTTATAGCTTTCATCTCAATAAACTCTGTGTTATTCTGCTACTATTTCCTCTTTATTTATTCCTTTTTGTTTCCCCATTTACTATGTTATCCCATTTTTCTACCCATTGTGTATATGTTTTACACTCATCTCAATATGTGTTGCTTGCTTTGTGTTGGCATTGTTTCCTTAATTGCCTTATCATTTTTGGAACTTTGTACTGCCTCTTGTGATAATATTAACAACAATTTGGTTATCAGCTAAATTTTAATTAGAAAATTATAGGTTAACTGTGTTTATATAAAGTTGTTATTGATCCAAATTCAAAGTATTAATGATAAACTTTAAGCCAATCAGGAGCTGAGTGATAAAGTGATTGTTGTGACATAAAAGGTCATACAATAATTCTTTGGTACATGTACACTAATTAATATGATTGGCTGGATCTTTTGCCATTGTGCGCCATTGCTGCTGTGGCAAGTTATTGATGAGCTAGTGTTGACCCAGCAGCTGATTAGGCGCTAGTCTATCAATAACTTGCCACAGCAGCAATGGCACACAATGGCAAAAGATCCAGCCAATCATATTAATTAGCGCACATGTACCAAAGAATTATTGTATAACACTTTATGTCACAACAATCACTTTATTACTTGGCTCCTGATTGGCTTAAATTTTATCATTATGATTTTGAATTTGGATCAATAACAACTTTATCTAAACACAGTTAACCTATAATTTTCTAATTCAAATTTAACTAATCACCAAATTGTTTTTAATATTATCACAAGGGGCAGTACAAAGTGCCAAAATAACTGTGTTCTGGACCTAGATATATGGCATAGTAAATATATGATTTATAGAAATAAGCTGAACATAAAGAATAAAACCAACTATAAAAAAAGAGAACATGAACAATTGAAATTCAAAATAAAGATAATATAAATAGAAATTTTTTGGGACCGGGGGCTTATTGAGGCGGGGAAGAGTGATGCCTAGTAGGCAGAATGGCGCGGGAAGGAAGACATAGAGGCAGTGCTGGCCTGGGGGGTCTGGGATTGGATGGGTTGGGTTTGCGGGCAGGGGGTGTTGGTGGCGGGAGTGGAGGCAGGAGGATTTTGCGTTATGGAGGTCATATACCACTCATCATATTCCTCATCTGTCATTGTCTTAATTGGCTGGTATGTGGCTGTGGCACGGGGTGGGAGGCGCTTATCCTTACGTGATTGGTTCCCCATGTTCACATGGAAAACCATTTGCAAAAACAAGTCAGCCACTATTTGGTGATCAAAGAGAGAATTGTGGTCAAGAACCCTAAGATAGAGGTCTTTAAAAGCCTGAAGGCGGCGCTCCCTTATTGTGTCTCTAATGTTAAAGAAAACAACATCACCCAGATGGATGTCTTCATGGCCAGCTGGGTACATGGAGGCCTGGTGCCTGCGTTTCTGGATGGCCTTGAAGGCGGTGGAGCTACCCTCCATCTGGTGGCTCAAGAAAACCCACTGCTTGGAATTCAAGCCATCCCAGGAGTTGAGTAATCCATCAAGGATGTGGCTTTACTTTTAGTCATTGGTGAAATCTGGGTATGTCCAATAATAGAAAGAACCCTTGGCTGAAACAGCCAGAAACAGCAACCACCAGAATTAACTCATTCTGCAAGTTGACTTACTATATGTTAATAATCAGAATTAAAAATACTTTAATGTAGACAGCATTGAAAAGTCAGAATTAAGTTTTAACTCATGCAGACTACTAAATGTCAACACTTTTTTAATAAGCAGAAACCTGTTTCCTGAACATTCTAATTAATAAAATTTAAGCTTCAAGAAATCTTTTTTAGGTAAATGTGACAACATAGATTTTAAAAAGTCCATGAAAAATTATACATGAATATTAAAGAATTTCATAAAAACAAGCCTTTATTTTATTTTACTATGAAATTAACTATCTTTACTATAAACTAATTTTTTTCCCACTTATAAGAACAAAAAATCCAATATACAAAAAGGTACTACATAAAATTTCACGTATTATAGCAAAATATAGCAATCAGAAACAGTAATATAAAGTTTTTTCTATATTGAAAAATATAAAAAATATAATTTACTAGTAAAATACCAATATAGGCCATGTAATACAGTCTAAAGCATCAAACTATCAATAGAAAATCAATGATTTTATAAAAATAGTATCATAAATTATTAATGAGTTATTTAGAATAACTATTTATTAAAAAATATTATAATTAATATATAAGAACTATATAAAAAATTAGGCAATAATTAATAAATTTAATGAAAAGCTAGACTGTAATAAGCTGGTTACTGTTAAGAACTGTGGCAATCTTCTTGATGTATTCCCCAATCTCTGAAAGCTTATATTTGGCCTTGACAACGTCCTTGATCTTCTCTTGATACTGTTTCTCTTTGGTGGTTCTCTTCTTCTTGGATGAGAAGTTCTCAATATCTCTGATGGATGCAACAGTCTTCCCCTGTTGGACTGTGAGGTGCTTGTAGAAGGTGTTTTATCTGGGCTTGACTCCAAAGGAGGACATGATATACTTATGCCAGATCTCCAAAGATAAAATATTTTCATCTCATCCTTAAGAGCTGCCTGGTAGTAGTTTCAGTTGGCTTTGGCTCTGGGCTTGCTCTGGCGCTTAGTGACCTTACACTAGTCCATTGTGGTTTGAAATATTCAATTAAAGGATAGAAGGCATCCTCATGTTTTTTGGCATATGGATCCTGGCATAGGAGGTCAAAAGCTTGTCCAGTATGCTCTGTATTTACAAAGGCTAGTGCTATAAACTTCTGAATTAAGAACTTGTACTTTCATGATGTATCTAAACGGTGGAGCTTGCTGAGCTCAGTTAGACCCTTTAGTTTCCTGTTGAAAGCCTGTCAATGATGGAAAAACACCCCTGGACCTCTCCATCAAAGGTATTAACAAAAGCGTTATACTGGGAAGTTTCATAGTCCATGATTATAGTTGAGGGGCCAAGTGCTTTATCATGAGCTTCTTGTTCTGCAGCAAGGGTGGCTTCATCCTTTTCATCATCATCTGGATTGTCTCTAGTTTAATGGCCAGGGGAAATCTTTCTATTACTGGGTAGGGCTTTGATGCCCTCCTGAAGGATTTTAAAGGCCCTTGTGTAGATCTCTTCTGTTGCCCCAGGAAGCAGAAAGTAGGCAAATGGGAGCACCTTGCCTTCAAAAAGGAAATGTACAACCCATAGTTGGTAAAAAAGGCGGGGCATACTGCAAAGGTACTGTCACATAATCAGGTCTCTGAATCCCTCAACTGCTACAGGTTCTGTTTTGTAGCATAGAATATAATTCTTGCCTCTTCTGTGGGACCATCATCATGTAAAAGGAATACCACATTGCCATTGAACATCTTTAACTCCTCTGTCAAGACTAACTCTCCTTGAACCATGGCTGATTTCTTATGGGGGACTAGGTCACAGTGTTTGTCACATATGTACTTCACTAACTGGTTGAGGTCAGGGATGAGCTTCAGGTTCTCATTACTTAGATGTGTGGTGGCCTTAACTGCCAGATCAGAAGCCTTGACATCTTTGGAGACTGGGACCATTTGGTAGAGGTACCACTTTAGAAGCTTTTCAATAAGATTTATTGGAGCATTGCATGTGTGCTCTCCTTTTTCACTAGTGACTTTATCCCATCCTTTTGTATTGATCCATGTAGCACAGCTTCTATCTTCACATAAATAATTCTTGCTTCTTCCTGCTCTCTTCTGATTGTTGCAGTTGAAAACATAGCCATCACAGACTAAACTTGCACCTCCTTTGACAGACATTAGAGGGAAAAACCAAGGGAACTTCTTTGAGAGCTTAAACTCTCCTTTGACATTACATATATTGTGAACCTTTAGGGGATCTCATGGGCCAATTGGTGATTGATGATAGTCAGACAGGTAATCATCAGGATCTTCTTTATTGATACTTGATGAGGAGGATGGAGGTGCAGATTTGTTGGGCGGTGGAGGGGAATTATTTGGAGTTGGATTCTTGCGCTTTATGGACTGGGATGAGCTTGATTCCTTGGGGCTTGATTCCTTTGAGCTTGATTCATCTGGGCTTGGCTGGGGTTCTGGACTCTTGGGTATCTTCTTTCTTCCTTGCTTGTTTAGTGGAACCTCATCTCCTTCTGATTGGTACTAGCTTGGAGAAGAGGAGGGGGCAGGGGAAGGCTCTTTGCTTTCAGGGTCTGGGGTCTTCTCCTTTGTCTTCTGTTTTGGTGAGGGCTCTTTGGCTGGTTTTTTGTTGGGGTAGGGACTTTGGGCCTTTCCAGAGGCTTTTTGTACTTTCTTGGTTGACTTGGGGTTATTTTGTGGCTTCTTGGAAGATTTGTCCTACAATAATTAGAGTAGATTTCATAAAGTAAGAATAATCATGTGAGACATGAATAGAATTAAATAATAATCACTTCTTTTATTTTTTATTATTAAGTAAATAGTTTATAGAAGTATGGAAAGTAATTTTAGAGCTAGTTTATTAGTAAATAATAGAAAAAAAAACCCATGTTAAATAAAAAGTCAACATTCTGGTACTCACAGTAGTCAAAAATATTTAATTTAGTTTGTCAGCATAAAAAACGCTTTAATTTTGACGTCAACATACTGGCAGTCAGCATTAAAGTGGAAAAACACTATGTAAATCATTTATAAAGCTTGGTTAATATTTTCCAGAGTTGGTTTTTTAAGGCCAAAATTGATTTTTTTAAATTTAAAAAAATTAAAGAGTTGTATATGTAACTTATGAAAACTAAATAATATGGATTGTAGAAGGAGGTCTAAAGTACAGCCCTGGGTACTTTGGCCTGAATTACCATACCATTGTATGTGTGCTTTTTGTTAAGCGGCAGTGTTTTACTAATAAATAAGTTGATGTGTCAACATTCAGGCAGTCAGTGTTCTTTTATAGCAACTCCCCTATTAAATCTCGCTTAAATTATGTCACTTTGTTTGCTTAGCCAAACCCCTTTGTTGCAATTTAGGCAACACATCAATTTGACACAAAGTTGACATTATAATTACATATATAAATTCTAGTTTTAACATATGCGTTTTGGCTTAAGTGGACTTCTGGAAATAAGCTATAGTTTATCCAGTGAGTTTAAAATACCAGTAAATAACTAAATAATACAAAGAATGCTATGAAAGTTGGCATATGTATTTGTTCAATGCTTATATTAATGTATATTTAATAAAAACAGTAGTAAAAATATAAAAAGTAGTTATTTTTAGAATATTGTGTATTTTATTAAGAAATTTATGGATTCTTATTTGGGGGTGACATCCAGATATTACTTACTCTAGTCAACCTTAATGTAAAAATACAAAGAAACTTACTTTGTCATAGTAAATTATATTGGTTTTTTGGTTTAAAAACAAGCCTTTGTTTAAATGGTGTCAACATTATGCCTATTTCTTTTTAATTTTGCAATTCTAACTTATTAATTTACTATGAAAAATTAGCTTAGTTTTGGATATGCCCAATTCCAGCGGATAAATACTAAAATAGTGTTGACTTACTGAATATCAAAAAAATTGTCATCATTCAGTAAGTCAACTTGCAGAATGAGTTAATTCTGGCAGTTGCCCATGAAACTCACCAATGAAAGTCCCCTTCTTGACCTTCTTCCTTCTATTCTTGGAGACGGCTTTTCCTGGCTCACTGAAAAAACAAAAGCTATCAGTAGCTTGTAGTACAAGACAAACATGATGTCATCTGTTAGACTAGTCAGGCATTAGAGCAGGGTTGATTCAATGGCCTTATCATACATGGAATCCTCAGCACCATCCCATTGGTTGCTGGCAATATTGATCAGCACATGGACTGACACCACCTTCTCATACATCTAGAGCTGCACCATCTGCTCAGACACCCAAATACCATGGTGCACAAGTTGCTTCCAGACCTGGGTCAAGGGAAGCTTGGGGTCCTGCTGAAGGAGGTCAAGCATTATTGGGTATACCTCTGTGATTTGGGACTTGGGGGCCTTCTTGGGCTTCTTGGCTGTCCCAATCAGATTTCCTTTATTCATCAGGTTGTTGAATTTCCGCATGACAGTAGACCAGGTAAATTTTAATTGGTCAGCAATCTGACCACAGGACAGACCCTGCAGGTTCAGTGGCACAATTTCCTGGAGAATTTGGGCAGTGATGATTTGTTGCATGGGGCGCTAGGCCTCAGGATCTGAAGCCTGATTGGCTGATGGGGGGAGGGAAGATTGGCCAGTGGCAGGAAGTTGTTCCAAATCAAGGTTGCCATCCTGATTGGTTGGTTGACAGGCAGCTTGTGTGGGGGTGGGTATGAGAGCAGGGGAAGAGCTAGACACTACACGACAACTGAACAAGTCAAAGCCATATGGATTGGGGGTCAGGTACAGGTCAGCTTCCTTGTTACCTGCCTCAAAGGCTTGGGTGTAAACAGGTGCCTCTAGGTTCTGAGTCATTCCTCCATTGAAGCTGGCTTGGCTTCTTCTGGCTTGGTCACTGGCACTGTTGAAAATGTTGTTGCTATTGAAAACCATCTTAAAATAAAACCTAGTACAAAATCACTAAAAGTAGAAATTTTAAAAATTTATGATTTATTTTTATTGTAATCTCAAGTCCATATTTGGAAGGTTCTCAAAACTATTCCATATAAATAAGGAGCCATGAAAATGAATAAAATGCATCTGTTCCTAAATTGAATAGCTGTTGATTGGCTGTTAAACTGTTATATTTCTATTTTAGGCTGCTCATACTACACATCTTGTGTGACTCCATTTCAGTTTGTGCTTGTAGAATATAGCTTCTAGATTGCTCCAATTTGGTTTCATTTTAGTCCTTCTGTTGGTGCCTCATATGAATCCTGATTGGATTATAATATACTCTGGAATATCATCCATCCATCTCACTTGTTGTGTCAGTTCATTTTGTCTGTAGTTTGAACTAGACCTATTGATGTTTGATATAATTATTTATAATGGGCTAGTGAAATTTTGTTTTCTGTTTGACAGTCCATTTATTAACTATTTTTTTGAATTAATTGAATACTGAATCTTGCGCAACTTGGATTTTTAACATTTTGAAATCATTTTGTTTAAATCTGAGGTATTTTTGGTTGTTGCCATAGCCTTAAAAACTACTGTAACAAGTTCTTAGTTACACCTGGATAGATTGCAGCTGCTGGCTAGGTTGTACTTCAGTCCCAATAAATGTAATTATCTTCAAAGTTCTATTCTATTGTAGTCTGTAGTGCTCTTTCATAGGATTGAGTAGAGTAAATTGGCAAGGCTAACATCTATCTGTAGCTTTGAACATACCAGCAATAATCCAAGTTTCTCAACATTGGTGCTCACTCAAAATTGAGCCTATGCTAATGCCCACAGAAACTGTTTCATTTTTCCAAGGACTGTCTTTGGTCCTGCCCCCACCCAGCTTTGCCAATAAGCATGGGTACAAAATTAAATCATCTGACAGTGAGAATGCTCCTGTCTTTTCTGTGAGCAACCCCGTTGTCAGGAAGCCAGCCCTTGGGGGGTTCCTGAGAACTTGCAGGCAGGGCCCACCACAAGATTGGTGCTAACTTTACAATATAAGATATCAATTTGCCCATGAGAGCCCAAGGTCTGCTGGCAGGTACCATTGAGTCAACCAGGCCAGTAATAGTGATATAAATCACTCCAAATATCTGGGTTGAGGTGGAAACACTGGCTGTAACAGATTCCTGTGGGCAGTCAGGCAGCAGGGTGAGAGGTGGTATCATCAGAACTAAATAGGCAGGCAAGTAGTTGAACTTGTTGTGGAATAGGAGAAGAGGTATAGTGACTTTAGTCTCTTCTCTGTAAACAGTCTCAGTCTCTCTAGTTCTAGCCTCTGGGTTGTGGATTACAATTTCCTCTAGTCTGGACTCTGAATATGCTGGGTTTGGGAGATATTCTGTGAAATGTACTGGGCCAAAGGGGGCTCCTAGGGGACAATATAGTTTGGGCGGCTGGTCCAAAGTTTCTTCAGGTGTATAGGTAAGAGGCAGTGAACCACAAGAGTTGGTCTGCAAATGAAATAGAACTAAAATCAAATATTGTATGACCTGGTTGAACCAAAGGTTCATGGCACTTTATTGCAAGAATGGTAATGGGTAACTTCCTGGCGGCCCAGGGTATAAGTATACCCATCTGCCATGGGGAATTTTTTTAAAAATTCCTTTGGGCCAGGTGCTCCTGTCTATCAGGTTGTTACAGCCCTTGGCACTATCCATCACAGGAGTTATTTCATTGGCTGGTTCAGACTGAGAAAGCTCAAATTTCTCTTGGGTTACGGGATTTGTCATTTTTGAGTGGCCTGCATTCCACAGGAAGTTTCTTTGCTTGTCCTGCTGCAGTGGCTTAAGTTATTTCAGGATCCTTGGCTTGGCCTGCGCTCTAATTGGTTGGGTTAACAGGAACCTTTGGCGCAGGAGGTCTTAATGTAAGTAATTTCTGTTCATCAAGCCTAAGGAGATTCTCTGAAGTCAAATCCTGTTCTGGTTTGATCCCAAAAATCTGCAGGCTGGCGGCCTGCAGTGTATCAGGGGTTGGATCATGTAATTAGGGTTTTCCTATGAGTTTAGTCAATAGGAGTTTGCCATTTGTGACACCTATGGTTGTTCACTCTCCCACGTCTGTCCCCTTGATTGTGATCCCTCTGCCTTCTGTTCATGAGGGTCATGCCTCAGTTGGCACCTATTATTGCACACAGATTGTGGGGCTAGCTGAAGGTCTTCTTTGTGGGTTTTGACTCTGTTTTTTTAAACGCCCTGACCAGACTCTGAGTCTCTTTTCATTACAGCAATTAAGAGTCTTGTTGGCAACTCTACTAGCTATACCACAACACTTCCTTCCAGGCCCTCCAGGAGCAACTTTCTGGGGGAGAACACACTGTGGAATATCTTACTGGCTTTGTAAAAGCTTCTGTGAAACAGTTTCTACTTGTCACTGCATGCCAGAATCTTGAATTTTCCCACATGGGAACACCCTCCTCTCTTGCTGTTGTAATTGGGCTGAGCTGTGGGCCACAGCCAATGACTCCTTTTTGGAGATGAACACTGTGGTTCTGTCTAATCAGTCTATGGGGGAACACTCATGCTTGTATTGATGAACTGATTGACATCCTTAACACAAAGCTCATATCTATGGTATACAAGGCCATGTACTCTTGTAGGGCCTTTGTAGCATGGCTCCAGGAGTCCACAAGTTCTGTTCAGATTCATATAAATTCAGTGTGCCCATTGCAGAAGACTTAGCCATCACTGACCAAAACGTTATCTCCTTATACAAGTAGGTGGAACAGCTTGGTTCAAAACTCCACCAATTCAAAAACTATGTACTAGACAGCTTCCAGAGACTAGAGGCAAAAGTGGAATGTCAAACAAAGGTATCCCACAGTACCACACTAAAACTGTTGCTGTTCCCAAATAATATCAGAGTTACATCCATGGAAACAAAGGTGGCAAACCTCAAAGCCATATAAAAGATAAATTTCGGAGTTTGCCAGAGCACACAACACAATAATGGCTCTACAGGAATAACACACAACTATGAAGAACACCATCTCCCGCTTGTCCAAGACTACAGTTGGCGTAGAGTATGAGCTCTGCCAGCAAAACCTTCAGATGGATATCTGAACGTCCATGAACACCTGGTAATAATGGAAGCCCAAGTGCACCTACTGGAATCAAAAGGCTGCAAGTGTATTCCAAATAGCTGCCAGACCTCATCTTTCATGCCAACCAACCACTACAAGGATGCATATGACCTTTCAGAGGAAGAGGAAAAGCAGATAAATAGGGGGATTCTCAAATTGTTCACCACTTTATAAGGC
Organism: Entomophthora muscae; assembly: GCA_014839935.2. Lineage (NCBI taxonomy): Eukaryota > Fungi > Entomophthoromycota > Entomophthoromycetes > Entomophthorales > Entomophthoraceae > Entomophthora > Entomophthora muscae. The sequence goes on from QTSX02005864.1 coordinate 15,466, forward strand.
AAAGAGCCATTCACACCCAAAGCTACACCTATGGATAGACGTAGATACACAGCAGATAGCAGTCAGATGCCTCTTCCTGTAAGCCTGCTGAGTCAGTGGTCAGAAAAAAACAGTTCAAACCACTTAATCTTCCCAAATTCAATAAGCAATGAAACATACACTCCTTCCTAAGACTTTTTGAGATGTCCATGAGGGGTGCAAGCAACCATTAGAAAAAACTATCCTTGTTACTACACTGGACGCAGTAAGTGTCAATCTGGTGATGCCACAACTACCTTCGACCAACAGGAGCTACCAGGAAGTCAAGCAGGCTGTATTTGAGGAGTTTGGTGAATAGGACATTATCTTAACCAGGAAAACTGAATTTGGAGCCATAAAGTTTGTCCCAAGAAAAACACTACAAGAATTTACAGAAAGGTTTTATCACAGCACACTAGTACTCCTTGGTTCTGGCACGGTCTCCACCTTTGACATCCATGCTTCAATGAAACAGGCAACCCATACCTACAAAGAACTTCACAGAGCAATGGCCCCCGCCTATGCCAAGGGCAAGGACGTTTCAGAGATTGTGGACTGTCTTTGTAGCCACACTGAAATGTTTGGTTCCCCTAATAGACCCAAGCCCAAGAAGCCAAAGACAGCCTATGAAAAACCATGCTTCCAGAAGGACAATAGCGCAAGATCCTCTGCCCACCCTCCTGATATGAAGGGTCCCTATTGCATTGCCTGCAATACAGCAGGACATTGGAAATCAAATGTACAAATAACGCCAAGAAGGTACAGGTTATACAAAACCATCCCACTAGCACCAATGAGGGAAAAGCCAAGGTGGAGTAAAAGAGGGAAATTCTACCTCTTCCAAGTCCATCAACCTTCCCATTGAGCCTGGCCCCAAAGTACACCGCCCTGAAGATCTCCAAAAGGACACAATTCACATGGTTGTAGACAACAATCTTTATGCTGTGACTACCCACTCTCAAACCAAAGTCCAGCACAAAGAGGCTTACCTAGCTGAAGTATCGAAACTTTATGCCACTCAAATCCAGGACGCCAGGGACAACCACCACTCACCATATTCAAATGACACACCAAATCTGAATTCAATACAAGTAGCGTTATCCCTGGAAGAGCTGAGATCCACATATCCTGATGGTTTTGAAAGCCTGCTCCATACCTTGGAGAGCAATGAGGAAACTTGAATTCACACATTAAAAAGCCTCAATGACTCTTATATTAATTGCACATACATTGACTTATTGGTTAACAAACATTGCATTTGAGCAATTGTGGATAGCAGTGCCCTGTTTAACATCATCTCCACTAAGATGGTAAAGAAACTGGGTATAGCCCCAGATGTTGACTACATATTGCCATTTGATACAGCTGGCAAGGAACACACTTACTCTGTGGGAGTAACAAGTGCACTACCCATGCAATTTGGTTCCATTGTGGTATCCGCTCCAGCAGTTGTATTGCAAAAAACACCTATGATTTCCTCATAGGCACCTCTTTACTGGTGAAATATGAAGCCATGACACATTGGGGTCTTGCTACCTTTGAAATCCTTGGTCAAACCCTACCCTTATTCTTCAGTAGGGAAGGACAAGACACCACACACAAGCTATGTAAGTTTTTCAACCTGGCCTACGCCAACAGAATTGTTCCTGTGTAGTACAAACTTGTTGGGAAACATAGACATAAACCCCCTACACAGATTCTGGAGCATAAGGGTATCCTTTTAAGGACCAGGTCTGCATTTTACCTGGAACCTGGGCAACAGAAGATTGCTGAGACTGGGTTGTCTGTGGTTGTCTCCAGAGGGCTCTATGGGAAAGTCATCAAACCCTGGGGTTGTTCCCGCTTTGAACTGTGAATTGAGCCAGGCATTGTCACCCCTGGCCACCAAAAGATCCATGTTTTATTTGTTAATCTCACAAAGGAAGCGCTATCTATTAAGAAAGATCAAGTGGTAGGTTTCCTATATTTCTACCCTACAGAGGAATTATCTGAGGTAAATGGGTTTGGCAAATTTGAGGAAATGGGTATACCAGGCAACCCTAGACCAGCAGTCCACCTGACTACACCCCTAGCAGACCTCTCTTCACTTAGCCCTGAGGAACAAGCTCAGGCATCATTATTTTTTGAAAAGTACTGTTCAATTTTTGTTGAAAGCAATCATGACCTGGGTTATTCTTACAGAGTAGCTCACCACATTGATACAGGTCTCACTCCTCTGATCCGCATGTGCCATATACAACAGTCAAAAGCAAACAAGAAAGTTGTCTCCAAAGAAGTCAGAAAGTTAATGAAACAAGGCAAGCTGGTTCTGTTCAAAAGTCCTTGGGCGTCCTCTATCCTGATTGTCAAGAAGAAGGATGGCTCCAACCAAGTTGTCATCAACTATTGATAACTCAACAAGGTTACCAAAAAGTACTCTTACCCTTTTCCTTGCATAGACAACACATTGGACCACCTCAGAGGCAAAAAGTACTTCTCTGCTATGGAACTCATATCAGGTTATTGTCAGATCAAACTATCCCCTGAGGAGCAGGAAAAATGCGCCATAAAAACCTTACAAGGACTATTTCAACTAACTAGAATACCATAAGAACTGTGTAATGCTCCTGCAACTTTTCAGAAAGCAATGGACACCATTCTTGGTGACCTTAAACTTTCCTGTGTCTTAGTGTACTTGGATGACATCAAAATCTTCTCTAGGACTTTTACTGAGCATCTAGCTCACTTGAAAGATGTCTTCAAGAAGCTAGCAGCTGCAATATTAAGATAAAGCCTTGCAAATGCCAGTTCTACAAAGAGCAGCTGGAATACCTGAGTTTTGTCATAGATAGTCACGGTCTGCAGCCCCAGCCCACAAAAAATGAAGCCATCTCTAATATGAAGCAACCTGAGTCAAAACATGACATACAGGTTTTCTTGGACATGGTTGGTTACTATCAGCGTTTCATCCCCCGCTTTGCAGCCATTGTAGAACCTCTCTTCCACTTGCTGAAATCAGTAGTTGACTTTTTATGGAGTAAGCAATGCTAAAGAGCCTTTGAAAAACAATGCTTGGACTTGTCAAGAAAATCTGTCCTATGTACCCAGACTTTGATAGAATTTTTGTGATTCATATCAACTCCTTGCTTACGGCAGTTGGGACTTTACTATCCCAGCTTGACAACAAGGGACTCAAAAACCCTGTAGCATACACCAGTAGAACTCTAAACGTCCATAAATACAACTACACGTTGAAAGAGCGCAAATGTCTGGCAGTTATATATGCTTGCAAGCAATTTTGGGTCTACATCCATGGCGTGCGGTTCACAGTGGTCACAGACCACACTTCTCTAGCTTGGCTTCAGAGCCTCAAGGGACCAGAAGGCTGTATTGCCTGTTGGGTGATGAAACTACAGGCCTTTCTATAAAAATTTTCCATTGCCCTGGTAGCAAACACCAGAACACAGACTGCCTAACATAATTACCCACTATGGCCTTAGTGAGCCTATTAGTAGATCAGCTGTACTGCAAAATGATGACTGGGGAGTTTAGCAACAAGCCCAAGAAATTGCAGCATATCCTACAAGACATCTGAAAGGATACAGTACTATGCAGTGGTGTGCTGTAAAAGTCAGTGGATGTCAAGGAACACATATTCCCTCCCCCTGTAATACCCAAGGATTGAGGGTAAAAATTTAGTAACATAAGATGGCAGGTTAGGAGGCTCAAAGCCATTCAAGGCGTAGACAATTAAATAGAAGTTGAATGCCTGACAGAAGGCTTTGGCAAGGATGTTGCATTGTCTAAGGCTGACGGCAAGGTACAGTAGCGTAGCTGCAGGGATCACATAAATAGCCAAGGTGGGAGTTGGGCAAGATGACGCCAGGGGTGTCCACGGGTTCAAAACCATTGATTTGAGATGAGTTGGCTCATTGTACAATATCCCTTTTGGTTCCTGTGGTTCAAAACAAACTGAGCATTAGTTGGCTGGTGGCCCCCTATCCCAAGGTAAGCTGTCAAGACAGCTGTGAAGATGATGTAGTTCATCTTCTGACTTGGGGAGGGGTAATGGGTTTAGTAAGGTTACTTGCTTAGCCTAGGTAAAGGATTGATTAATGTGATAATATTGAGGGGGATATTCACTCAATGATAGCACAAACTACCATTGAGGGGTTTATCTTTATTTATACTAGTGGACCTGAAAGGCATGATTATTGGAAGGCATAGCATTGGGGAACCAAGAGTCTGAGTTGCATCTGTTATTCCCTTTTCTGGATTGGCTTGGGTGGCTGGCAATTGAGAAGGTTTGGCTGGGTCCAAGTTTGCATTGACATAGTGCAAGTTTGGTCTTCTTCATGCATCCAAATTCATTTACTAAATTTGGTGCATGATTTTCATTGTTGGATAGCCTGTCAGTCCATTCTCCATTTGGTAGGCTCCCAAATTGGGCAGCAGTTCCTCCCAAGTTTGGCTTTGGGGAAATTGCCTTTCCTGATTTCCCAATATGGCTATTTCCAAAAGGAGTGGATGAGGACTGGCCTGCTGGCATGGGAAGGCAAAGGCTGGCAAGTGGCTGGCAGGTGGCAGGCTGGCCCATGGGTGCCTGGTTTGAGGATGGCTTGCAGGTGGGGCTGACAAGAGTGGTGGGCGCCTGTGAAGTGGCAGTGGGCATCTGTTTAATGGTGGCAAGCGCCTGCGTGTTGGCAGCAGGCAACAGCTTGGTGGTGGAAGGCTTCTGTGTGGAGGCAGTGGGTGCCTGCGCAGTGGCAGTGGACATCTTGGTGACAGTAGGTGCCTGCGCGGTGGCGTTGGTCATCTGCTTGGTGGCGGCAGGTGCCTGCAAGTTGACGGCGGGCAACAGCTTAGTTGTGACAGGATTCTGCGTGTGGACGGCAAGGGCCTGCACGGTGGAGGTGGACGTCTTCTTGGTGGCACCGGGGCCTGCATGCTGACAGCAGGTGACTGCTTGGTTGTGGCGGGCTTCCGCATGGTGGCAGTGTGTATCTGCTTTATGGCGGCAGATGTCTGCACGTTGACGGCGGACATCTGCACATTGACAGCAGATGTCTGCTTGGTGGCAGCAGGCGCCTTCACGTTGACAGCAGGTGACAGTTTATTGATTACACAAATGTAAGTCTCAGGAATATTCCTGACACCCCCCTCTGAAAAGACTAGTATTGTCACAACTGCTCATAAGGCAACAGGTCAGGGAGCCTTTCAGAAAATCAAGGAGATCCTGTCTCACACCTATTTCTGGGAAGAAATAAAATTTTCAACGTTCAAGAGACAATTGACTGCTGCATCAAATGCCAAGGGAATAAGCCACTACAGAAAAGCACACCTTACCAAATGGTGCAATCCCATTTTTCCTGGCATACTGTATCTATGAACGTAGTGGGACCGCTCACACGTACCAGCCCTAGCTTTTGTTATGTTGTTGTAGCTGTGCTGTGCTGTTTTAGCAGAGTTACAAAGGGAATAATATTTAGAAACTAGATAATATTCTTTATTGAGATATAGTTATTATATAGTCATTGTGAATTGTGGATACCAGGAACATAATAGCGTTGATCACACAGTGAGATAGTGAAGGGGGTGACTTGATCCTGGTAATGAGCCAAGCGCCAAAACAAGGGATCTATTGTAAGGGATCATCATTTTTTTCCTGTTGTTAGATTTGGGAATCTGAGTTGACTTCCTAGTCTAGCTCCAAGTGACTGGATAGTCGGATTGCAGGTCACAAACCCACTTACTTGGAACCTTGATGGCGGGTTGAGCCTGCTGTTTTGACACCCCCCAACTGAAGGTTGGCCTCCTCTGGTGGCAGGTTGTCAGGGAAGTCATAAGGAGCCCAGGCGCCATACTGGACTATCTGTTGCTCTATGAAGGGTAGGACAGTCTCACACTGTTTCTGTCTTGCCTTTCAGGGTCTTAGGCAATCATGGTGAAAGACCTTGTCTTTTTTACGCTTCCTGAGTCCTTGCACAAGGTAAACGTTGTTTTTGTTTACCTTTAAGATGATTGCTGGGCCTACTTTCTTGGGTTGTAGTTTACTTTTGTCAATGTTCATGACCCAAACTTTGTCACTGGCCTCATGTCTGTTTTGAATAGGGACAAATGTCTTTTATAGACGTTTGTTTCTCTCTCTTCTTGATCACCATGTGCCTCTATGACCTGGAGATCTGAGTAAGGGGGAGAATTGCTTGGAATTTCCAGCTTGGGTCCTGATAATGCTTGGATGATATTGGTCTGTGTGCCATATACCAACTCAAAAGGGCTTTTCCCGGTGGATCTGTTCACAAAAGTCTGGCATACAAGTAGTGCAGTCAATAACTGCTTACACCAGTCCTCAGGTCTCCTGGCAGTGAGCTTGGCCAAGGCTTGCACAAGGCTGCCATTTATCTGTTCCACATGTCCATTGGCCTGAGGGTGGTAGGGTGTTGTCACAGTGTGCATGACCCCAATCTTGATGAGGTATACATTGGTGTCTTCAGAGTTCAATTCTTTGCCTCTGTTGGTTATCAGAGGTTCTGGCTTTCCAAACTTGCTGATGATTTCTTTTCCTATGAATCACCACACGTTGTTGCCAGTATGTGTCTTTACTGCCTGTGCCACTGGCCAGCGGATGGCAAAGTCTATTGCGGTGATGATGTACTTCTTTTCATTATGCTTCCCTGGTGTGGGGCCTACAATGTCTAAGGCCCACACCTTGAAGGGTAGTTGGGTGTGAATAGATAGTACTGACTTAGGCAAGGTTTTGCTTCTTGCAAATTTCTTGTATACTTTGCATTGTTCCAAGACTTCCTGAATGTCTTGGTACAGGGTTGGCCACCATGTTTTGTATTTAAGAAATTTGTAGAGGTTGTGAATTTTTGTGTGCCCTAGGTCCTTATGGCAACATAGAATGGTGTCAACTTACTGATGTGTGGGAACATAAGATACGATGATTTTGTTGTACATTTTTTGATGTAAGGTTCCATACACGTCTGCAAATAAGTGCTTGTTATTAATGACTGTTTCTTTTGTTATGTCTGTAGTGCCAGGGGGGAATCCTTTGTCCTTTGTCTGAAGTACCAAGAGGAGCCATTCTGGGTTGAGCCCATTCTCTCCTCTTGTGGCTTGGACGTACAGGCGCAAGAGTGCATTTGCCATGGCAAGCTCGGGATCAGGCTTGTATTGTATGTGATATTTGAATCTCTCCAAGAGTTCTATCCAGAAGGCCTGACAACGAGATAGGTTTGTTTGGGGTTTGAAATATATGAGTGACTTGTGATCAGTCAACGCTGTGAATTCTTCATGTCACTCTAGATAACAACACCATTTGACTAGGCAGTGTACAATGGCCAACAACTCTTTATTGTGGATAGGGTATTGACACTTGCTGTCTGTCAGTTTTTGTGATTTGTAGGCTATGGGCAGGAAGTCACCATTATTGTTTTTGATTTGTAGTACTCCCCCAATGAATGTGTCTGAGGTGTTGATTTCCATTTGGTACTCCCCATTGCGTTTGGGCATTGCAGGATAGGTGCTGTTGTGAGCTTTGCCTTGAGGCGTCTAAAGCAGAGATCACGTTGGGGGGTCCATACAAACTTGGATTTGACGCCAGTTATGGAGGGCAGGGGTGCAGTCAAGACGCCACAGTCAGGTATGAAACAGCGTATGTAGGCCATCATTCCTAAGAACGTGTGGAGTTCCAACTTGTCTTTGAGTGGTGGCATTTTGCAGATGACATTTATCTTCTGACTGTTTGGCTTGATGCCGTTTCTTTGAGACTATGTGCCCTAGGAAAGGCAGTTGCTTGCAGGGGAGCTGGTATTTGGAGGGTTTAGCTAGCAGCTTGTGTTGTGCCAGGGTAGCAAAGACTGCCTCCAGGTCCTTGTGGTGCTTCTCTACCAAGGGGCTATAGACAATAATGTTGTCCAGGTAGACTAAGGTGTGCTTGCCTATATGAGGGTCAAACACTTTTTTCATGAAGGTTACAAAGGTGGACGGAGCATTGGTCATGCCAAAGTTGAGCACCACACATTTGTAGGAGCCGTATTTAGTATGGAGGGCTGTTTTAGGGAAGTATTTCTCTTTGATGTAGATCTGATTGTAGCCTGCAGTTAGATCAATATTGGAGAAGACTGTGGCGCCATCAAGGACATCAAAAAAGTTGTCATTAAGTGGTAGTGGGTAAAAAATTTTGATGGCAACTTAATTTAGAGCTTGGTAATCTGTGACTAGGCGCAAGGTGCCATCCTTCTTAGCCACAAAGAATATGGCAGCCTCAAAGGGAGATTGTGAGGGACAGAAAAAGTTCTTTCTCCAAGGCCTTCTTGAGGTAGGCACATAGGGCGTTGTCTTCATTTGGGGTCAGGCAATAGATGGGCTTTGCTTTGGGTACAGCACCTGTGAGTTGAATGGAATGTTGGATATGATTTTCTGGAGGCAACCCGGGTAAAGCCTTCTTGAAAATTTCTGGATGACAGGCTACAATTTTGCAATCCTGAGACATAGTGGTGTCCTGGTGATCTTTGAAGTGTATGATCTTGTACTAGCAGGAGTACAAGTTGATTGTCTTGAGGTTCTCTATTTTATCCAGGGTCTCTGTAATGTGCACAAATATGTGGTTGTGCAGGAGTTGGTCCACTGATTCAGGGTAGATCTGGTGATTGACGCCTTCACACTTGATGGTCAATACTGAGGTTGCCTAGTCTATGTGGGGATGTTCTTTCTCAGCCAATACAAACCCAGTAAAATGTCAAACTTTGTAAATTCAATGACGGGACCTTGGATGGCGGAGTGCAGGTTCTCAAGCATGACAGAGAAGGGGGCAGTTTCCCTTGTCACAGCAATGTGATTTTCATCAGCTAAAACCACATTTATAATCTGCAAAGGATTAGTGGCTAGATTGAACTTGTCCACAAAGCTGCTGTTAACTAGGGCTCAATCTGCGCCAAGTCTAGGGGTGCCAAGCCTGTGTAACTGCAAAAGCAGAAAGGGTAAGAAATCAGTTTATTGGGGTGTCTGGAGATGGTGTAAAGCAACAAAACTTCTGAGGGCACGCGGATCATTGAACACTGGTCCACGTCCTTGGTTTAGTATTCATCATTGGGCGAGTCAGGAGTTATGCAGGGAGAGCTTGGCTTGCTTAATGCTCTCCCCGGGCTTTTCCCTTGTCTTGGTTACCTTTTGTGGCAGTGAAACGGAAATGGGTACAATTTAACTGTCCATTGTTTCTGTTTCCATGTTCATTTGAACCTGCAGGTTTATGGTTTGTGCTGCTGCTGTTGTTCCCAGGGGGTGGTCAACTGGAGCGCCCAGCTGGATGAGAGTCTTTGGGCCTCTCTTGTTTTCCGGTTTGCGCCTTGTGGAGAGCGTTGGACATTTGTTCTGCTTTCTCCACTTTGCAATACAAACTCTGTAGATTAGTCAATTGATCCAGGATCACATGTCTCATTACATGCAACTTGAGTATGTTGTAGTACATGAGGTGTGTAGCTGGGGTGTCAAAAGCCATGTCAGAGGGTGCACATAGTCAGAGTTCCTTGTAGGTGCGGGTGAATTCCTTCATGGTGCCCATATGGGTTAGGTTCTTTTCTTGACATATGATCATGAGCGCCGTTTCCTTAAGCACAAACCTTGCCAAGAAGTCTTTTATGAAGGTATCCCAGTTTTTCTTGGTGTGCTCTTTGTGCCACTTGTTGCACCAGGTGCCAGTATTGTGGGTCAGTTGGATGGAGATTTTCACAATCCAGAATTGCTGCAGACATTCCATTTGGGCCAGTTTGCTTTGGGCAGACTGGATCCATGTAGCAGTGTTGTTGTTGTTGGCCCAAGCAAAGGATTCCAGGGTAGCTATTAAAAGTCTTTGGGCTATCTAGGCTGGTATGGTTTTTCATCAGTTGCACGAGGCATGGTGGAGGGATCCTGGAAGAACCCTTGTGCAGACAGGGCATTGAACCCGGGAAGGGGTATCATCATATTTTGGTAGAGGACAAACCCAACAGGTATCTTGGCACCAGGTGCATACAGCGTCCAGTTTGCTGGGAGGCCAGACATGATTCTACTGAGGATTTGGTAGCCATGGCAAGTATGGGCAACAAGCGGAATTTTATGTAATAAAGTAGGATGGGAAACCTACCTGTGCTACCAATGTTTTAACTGTGCTGTTTTAGCAGAGTTACAAGGGGAAAAATTAAAAACTAGATCATATTATTTATTGAGAGATAATGATTATATAGTTGATGTGAATTATGGATACCAGGAACATGATAGTGTTGATCACACAGTGGGATGGTGAAGGGGGTGGCTTGATCCTGGTAATGAGCCAAGCGCCAAAACAAGGTATCCATTGTAAGGGATCATCATTTGTTCCTGTTGTTGGATTTGGGAATTCAAGTTGACTTCCTAGTCTGGCTCCAAGTGACTGGATAGTCGGATTGAGGGTCAAAACCCGCTTACTTGGAAACTTGCTGGCGAGTCAAACCTGCTGCTTCAACAATGTGATAGTGGCTATTGATCACCTCACTAAGTAGGTGGAAGCTCGTCCTCTGAGGAAGGTAGTTGCTTCTTCTACTGCACAATTTGTCTTGGACGCCATCATACTATGCCACAGCTTCCCACAGTTCCTACTCTCAGATAATGGGACTAACTTACAACCTCAGTAATATCAAGAGTGAACAACCCCATGGGAATGTTTGGGGCACTCTCCAAGCCATATCACACTGAAACCAATGGGATGGTGGAGAACGCCAATGGTACCCTAACCCAGATCCTCCAGAAATCAGGGTCATTGTGTAAATCTTCCTGGGAAACTTACTTAGGAGCAGCAGTGTTTGAGTACAACATTTTGCTTCACTCAAACACAGGAGCCTTTCCATTTCAACTGATTTATGGCTACCACCCTGCCATTCCACTGTCCTATACTTAGCCACAGATGACCCTGAGCAACTTTCCTACAACCAGCATCTAGGTCAACTGGCTGACACCCTCATCAAATTTCAGGCATCTGCTTTTAGCAACACAGCTATCAAGACCCAAGCCAGATTTGAGAGGGACTCCACTAATAAAGCACCATTGCCCTCTTTTGAGGTGAGGGTTTGAATTTTGCAACACTTGAGGAGCAGGTAGATCCCACAAAATAGAAAAGCTATGGGTAGGCCCTTTTGAGATCATAGAGAAAACTTCACCTGACATCTACACCACCAAGGATAAGGATAGTGGACGCATATTCAACTACGTATATGCAAAGTTCTTACACCCATTATGCACCCCAAAGGAAGGGTCTAATTAAACACCATCATGATCTTATCATAAAAATAATAAGTACAAAATACAATCTATATTACAAAATAAGAAAAGAAAAACAAATATGTGCAAGATATTGAAAGAGGACATAGTCCTATAAGCCTTTATTATTGAGTGCCTTCTTCAGGCTCCTCAGGGACGTGATGGATGGTAGCCTCCACATAGTCAACAAAAGCTTGGGTGGCCACCACCTGGTAGATAACAACAGCATTTTGGAGCCACATGTGACGCGCCCCAGGAGAAAGCCACTCCCAGTACATGATGGGCACAGTCAAGGCCAACTTTCCATCCTCCAGGCAACCCAGACCACACTCAATGGGGAAACATGCCCTAAAAACCAGTCACTCCACAATAAACCCCTTGGAGGGATAATTGGCCAGAAGACCCTGCTGGCAGCGCAACAACTCACAATGGTAATACTCCAAGATGGTCTGCATCTGGCCCAAGGAACCACAAGGAAGTGAAGGCTTGGGAACCAAGAAAAGGTTACCCAATAAAGACATCTGGAGAAGATAACAGGAAAAGTCACCAGTCTTTAATTTCTCCAGGGTGAAGTTGATGGTAGCAGCAAGCCAATAATGCTGGTTGTCAGTACGCCAAAGCCCCCATTGATAAGTAGAGTTGGGACTGGGCCCCTAAGCACGGGACCAGACTCAAACCACAGCGTGGTTGAAATCAATAACAAAGGCATACTAAGCATACAATGTCATATTAGATTAGGAAGGCTCCACCAGGACTCCCTTCAAGGGCCAGGCCAACTCACAAAGGGCTACAGAGCAAACAGCAGGAGGGTGGTATTGCACCAAGTGTTGGAGATGAGAGTGAATATCCACCCCATGCCCACAGAACAGGATGACAAAGAAGAACTCACTCAAAAGCTCATAGCCCTAGAACAGGCCTTTCACTTTGAAGCCCACATGATCTGGGTTGTAGGTGAGGATCACAGACTACAACAAGGCTGGTTTGGGAGTATAAGGCACAGTAGGAGGGCAGGGAACAATTGCCCTGGCTCACCAAGCTTCTGGGTCCACCAAGGAAGCCCAATGTGCATCCCTAACCAGCAAAGGAGGACAATCCTTCTGCTCAACCTCCTGCTCCAAGATCAGGCTATGTGGGCGCTGAAAAGGATTGATCTCATAGTAGTGGCCAAATACAGCTTTGAAAAAGTATCAGTCTCATGAGCAAAAGGCAAACACCAACTGTAGAACTGGAGGCGGTGTGCCTCCTTACTTTGGCATCTAAACTCCAGCTGACACTCCTCTGGCATGGTTGCCATGAACTCCTGATACTCCTCTTTGATGCTAAGACAGGAAGAGTAGTAGAGAAAGCCATAATGCCTGACTCTCATCTTACCCTCCCTATTTATGATCAAGAGTGGGGACTTGTGAGATTGTGACTTATTGACCACAAATAATCAGGCTAATCATCATACACAGATCTTTATCAGCTACACGCCATATTATCACTGGGTTATCATTATTTAAATACAGTGATTATACACAATATAATAATCAGTTTATTATAATTGATATGGCAGTTATACACATATAATTGTTAGTTTATTATATTGATATGACAATTATATGCCATATAATTTCTAGCCAATATAGTGATTATCAATGACTACACACCGTGTAATCACTAGATCATAAATTGTATTTCTCTCATTTCATCCTACTGGACATTGTATCAACTCAGTCCCACCCAGCCTGAAGGGCGTATATGAGTATATCAAACAAGTGATGTGCAAATGGCTAGGAAATACCAAGTTCAGATCAGCATTACATGGCATATAATTGAATTCTTATTGGTTTTGGTCACTATTATACAGCAGATAATCTATGTGTTGATATTGGAACAGGTCTGCTATTATACAGTGTATAATTCTCAATTTGAACCGTTGCATTAATAAACAGAATACTTGTCAGCCAGAAAAAATCCTGGTTTAAGCCCTAATAATGGAAAACAAGAATACCAGAATTTTACCTTCCAATGTAAGAAGACAGAACAGGGAACATTTCAAAGTGTCAATCATATACAGCATAGTTCCCTAGTGCCATAATAGGCACGTAAAGATACAACCAATTGATAACTGCCAGTAGGCTAGCTCAAGAAGAGCGTAGGCTGTAGCTGAAGTGCCATATACACCTTGTTAATATAACAGTAAGTTCCATAATTCTGGGGATTATTTGGCCAAGTAAGAAAGTTCAAAAAGCCCAAAAATCTTTAACAAAAATGACTGATTTAACAGATTTGAATCAAACAGTTGATTGGAAATGGGTAACAGCTACTCCAGTTTGCTGGTCAAATCTTATCCCTCCCCTTAAGTTGACGCTGATAAATTGCTGTAATTTGAGGGTCACCAGATATGAACTTGTTAATCAGCATGATTGTCAGAAATTGGTCACTCAAGGGTTCTTTGCAAGCTGGACCAGATACTCACTTGACAATGTGGAAGGAATAGGAGCCCAGGTTCCAGGCGGTATTGCTTAGTCAAGTTTTGATATATATTGAATAATTTTCATTGTTTCAACTCTTAAGAGTTGAGTCATCCCAAAAATTCACTCAATAAAATCACATATTCCCTGGTCTAACTTTATTTTTGAAAATACATCCTGTGGTTGGATTGCTGCGCTAAATTCCCTACAATTTAATCCTTATCCAGATATTACTAGAAGATGGGGGCCTGCTGTTGGTACTTTGTTGTTGCCGCCAAATATTAATTCAATGCCTGTTAATCTTGGAGCTGTTTCTCCTACTGTAAAAACTGAAACTATGGTGCTATCTCAATGTCCTAAATTTTATGCTGAAGACACTCTGATTCTCTTGAAGGCCATTTACCTAGGACTTTTCTGGTTGGGGTAATTATTCTACTTAACCCTAGTATCTCATTTGAAAATTTCACAAAAAGGTACTTAAAGCTGTGTTGGTAGTTAATCATTAACTCTATGTGGATTTGGTGGGTGATTTTCCACCACATGGAGACCGCTTCTTACTATCCTGTGATTTCTGTCACATTACTTGGCTCTTTGACATCTGAGTTTTTTGAAGCAGTTTGTCATGAGTTCATATCTCTTTTCTCCTGTTCTGTTGAGATATCTGTGTATACCATGTTTATTTGCATCTGCTCCTTTCTGAGTTTTTAGTTTGGGCTCTTCTTTGATTTGTGGTTTCCATCTCTGGTTTCAGTTGTTAAGACTGTACCTCCTGTCTCCTATTTCTGTTGCGCCATGTTATTTTTGGTGTCTGGATTATTTTCCTACTCCACCCACTGACAAAAATTTTGAGTGAAGTTTTGTCAGCCTTATCAATCTATTCTGGCTCTAGCCTGAGTCACAAATTGAAAGTTTACCATATGATGACAAAGGTTTCAGAAGATGCTTGTGAATGTTTGTTATCTGCAGTGGAGCACAATCCACGTGTTTTAACTGAAAGTGCTTTTTTTACCCTTTGTTTAAAAATTTGTGTGTATCTATTGAGGAGCTCAAAGTATATAGTAAGCTGTACGCCTTCCAACAAGGTACAACTCTGCTCTTGATATTGCTTCCTCAGTTACTTGCCTACTGCTGTCTGATTTATGTTCCCAAGGTAAATAAACTCTCAGTGTTGTAGTTAGCAGTTGACCAGACTGCCCAGAATCTGGCAGTTTGAAATTCCCTGTTAACCACAACTGAGACCCTGGTAAGCCAAATTATTTCTCTGGTCTCAAATCTGTCAACTAATACACAAGGTGTTATGGAAATTGAAGCCAAACTCTCTGCTTGCTCCTGGTTTTCTGGTAATTGCTCTGCAGTGGCTTTGTCTATTCAGAGTTGTGATTCAACCCTTGTGTTTCTTCCCAATTACATTTGGCTATCTTGAAAAAACCTGTCAAGGTAGACAAAATGCCAGTGGTGTTGCCCACCAAGAATTTGTTGTTTATTCTTCAGCATGTTGTGCCCTCAAAGTCTTTGGTAGTTGAGTCCAAAGAGTTGCCTCTTTTTTTACAAATGTGCTGTCTGGTCCTCCCTGAAGCCGTCCAAGAAATGATTGAAATATATTTTCAGGAGCATCTTGCCTCCTTAGCTGCCGTCCATACTGCCAATGAAAAACAAGACCCTGCCAAGATTGCTACCTTTGCTGCAAATAAATCCACTTCTGGTTACTTTTTGTTTCATGGTAGCATCAATAATGGTCAGACTATCTATCAGCCAGCCATCTTGTTAGATACAGGTGCTTCAAAAAAATTTATGAGCGTGGAGACTGCTGACTTGCTACAACTCAAGTACCATCTGGGAATGCTTGTTAGGGTGGAAATTGTCAAAAGTTTCCCTCTTTCCAGCTGAAGAAGCCAGTTACTTTTGTAGTAGCAGGTCAGTCTTTTAACGCAAGCTTTTCTGTTTGCCCTACCCTTATGTATCCTATCATTTTGGGAGTGAGTTGGTGGAGAGATCATAATGTATCAACCTTACTGGAGAAAAATGAGCTACAGGTGGAACACTCCTTGGGTATAACTATTTGTATTCCGCTGTTGGATATGTCTGAATTGGAGCAATCATCACAGACCATACAATTGTTTCCTGTCCTGTCCCCGTAAGCTCGGATTTACCAGCATGTTTACAACCCTGGTCTGCGGCATTCAACGCAACCAGAGGCAAAGTCCTTCCCAAGCACACTCAGTTTGACTTTGACTTTAAGGTTACTGTTGATCTGATTTGTATTGCGTCTCCCATTTACCATTTGACATTAAAGGAGGACACATGTTTGGAAGAGAAGACTTGTGACATGCTGGCAAAGGGATACATCTTCAAGAAGGCTTTGTCAATTTTCTCTCTGTTGCTGTTTTTCCAAAAATCCAATGGTTCTCTTAGACCTTGTGTTGACTATGGAAATTTGAACAACATCACAATCCCTGATTCATACCCTTTTCCTTTAGATGCACAAATTTCTTGGTGTGTTGAGAAGGCAAAGTATTCTCAAATCTTGATATTTTGAATGCATTCAATCAAATTAGGATTGCAGAAGGAATGGAATGGTTAACAGCTTTCTGAACCAAGAAAGTTATCTTTCAGTTCTGGGTAATGCCTTTTGGATTAAAGAATGCTCCAGCTTGCTTTCAGCAACTAATTGATTCTGTCTTGGGGGATCTCTTGGGTGTATGTGCCATTGCGTATATGGATGATATCTTGGTGTTTTCTCCGGATGAGGAGTCCTATAAGGCCCACTTGTTGGCAGTTGTAGAGCGCATTCTGCAAGCAAACTTGATCATCAAAAGGAGTAAGTGTGAATTCTTTAAAATTAAGGTTACCTTTCTGGGTAATATTATCTTTGAGGATGGCCACACCATTGCCCCTGACAAGGAAGCTGCGGTTTGAGAGTATGCTACACCTGTGACAGTATCCCAACTTCATAGTTTCCTGGGTACATGTACGTTCTGGAAGAAATGCACTCCCCACTTATCTGAGGTAGCCACCCCTTTATATTTGGCTAGTGAAAAGACAACTTTAGTCTGAACACCTGAGTGTGCAAGTGCCTTCTCAGCATTCAAGGCTCTTTTGTTGTCCTCCCCAGTGTTAAGACATGTGGATCCTGAGCTTCCTTTTGTTGTTTCCACTGATGCATCTAAATACACTGTGGCTGGTGTGCTGTTGCAAACAGCTAGTGACGGGATTGAGAAACCTGTAGGGTATTTCTCCCAGAAGATGGAGACTTGAGAACACAACTACATGATTTACAACTTAGAATTGCTTGCTGTAGTGTAATTGTTAAAGCATAGGCACCACCATCTCATGTTGGCACGTCATCCATTTGTAGTAAGAACTGACCACAAAGCTCTTCTATATTATCAACAACCCAGGGATTTGTTGGGTTGCCAATCCAGATGGCATGGTGATCTGACAAGATACAAGTTCCGCTACAAGTTTATTAAGGGATCTGACAATCACTTGGCTGATGCTCTAAGCTGGAATCCCTCACATCTCCCAGATGCTAGTATGAACGCCAAGTTTAACACACATACTATGATTCCAGACAAAGCTGTGGTGCCTTTTTTATTACCTCCACTGGCTACATTAGCCACCATGTCCTTAACTGAGGGTGCAGACCTGGACTTGTATTCCAAGGTTAAGTTTCTGCAACCTTTGTCCAAAGGTTATGATAGGCTATTGGAGCTATCATGTGCAAACCCAGTAGGTCAGCCTCAGGGTTATTATAAGTTTGGTCCAGTTCTATATCATCAAGGTTGCTTGTGGGTCCCTGAAGGCACTATTTGGGATGAAATCATGGAGGCTAATCATACCTGTTCAACAGCTGGTCATCAAGGGAAAATCAAAACAGTGGAACTTATCTGCCGCCAGTTTTCCTGGAAAGGTTTGACTGTGCAGGTAGCCGCTTTTGTTCAAGATTGCCTGATATGTGTTCAATCCAAGGTCAGTTGGAATAAGACTGCTGGTTTACTGGTTCCACTTCAGCCTGCTGTGGGCCCTTAGACGTCTGTGTCAGTGGATTTCATTGGTGAGCTTCCCAATTCCAATGGGTTTAACGCAATCATGGTAGTAGTTGATTGTTTCACAAAGATGGCACACTTTGTACCTTGCTCAACCACAATTACTTCAGTGGAAACCACTAGGTTATTTGTGAACATAATCTTCTCTCTACATGAGATCCCAATGGAGATTTTAAGTGACTGTGGTCCTCAATTTATTGCTCAGTTCTGGGAAGCTTTTACTGGAATTCTGGTTATTGAATTGTGTTGTTCCACGGCTTTCCACCCCCAATCCAATGGACAAACAGAGAGGGTAAACTAAAGTTTGGAGGTCTACCTTTGCTGTTATACTAATGCACAACAAGATGACTGGTGTGCTAACCTACCCATGGCAGAGTTCAGATATAATAATGCTCTGCACACTTCAATTCAGGGTTTATCATTCTATTACAATGTAGTTTAAAATCCCTCATCCAACATGGGTCCCAGCTTAGTTAGCAACGTGGAAGCTGCAACTGATCAAGCCACTGCATTGAAACAGGTCCATCAGGAACTTCAGGTTACTCTTGCCGCTGCTGTGACAACTTACAAGAAATACACAGATTGCAAGGGCCAGGAAGGTCTAACCTAACAGCCAGGTTATCTGGTCATGGTGGATGCCTGCAATATGAAATTGAAGGTTCCCTGAGGCAAGTTAGGTCCCAAGAAAGTTGATCCCTTCAAAGTTAAACATCAAATTGGTTCTTCTGCATACCAATTAGATTTACCCCCAGCTTTTAAGATTTTCCACACCTTCCAAAAATACTTACTTACTCCCTTTAAGGGTACTGAGATTCCTTCTTCCCAACCCATTCTTGTGGAAGGAGAACCTGAATATGAGTTAAACTGCATTTTGGCTTATTGTAAGAATTGACGCCATCTAGAGTACTTGGTGTCATGGAAGGGTTATCCTGATTCTGAAAATTCATGGGTTCCTCACTATGATTGCTCCAATCCCCCAGTTCTTATCCAAGAGTTCACAATAGCAACCCAACTGCCATTGGTCACCCCAAGGTTACCTTAGCCGCAATGAAATTCCCCCCTGCCCACAAAAATCTTCTTGCCCCATCTTCTAGATGGTGGTATTGTGCCCTGGTCTAAAGAAGAGGGTAATGTCACAGTAAGTTTCATAATTCCAGGGATTATTTGGCCGGGTAAGAAAGCGCAGAAAGCCCAAAAACCTTTAACAAAACAGGCTGATTTACTGGATTTGAATCAAACAATTGATTGGAAATGGGTTACAGCTGCTCCAGTTTACTGGTCAAATCTGATTCCTCCCTGTAAGCTGATGTTGATAAATTGACGTAATTTGAGAGTCACCTGATATGATTTTATTTATCAGCAGGGTCATCAGAAGTTGGTCACTCAAGAATTTGTTGCAAACTGAACCAGTTAATTACTTGATGTCACAAGTGACAAATTACTATCAACTATACTTATCAAAAAGCCTCTACTACAAAACTCAAACCCTGGCATCTTGCAGGCCGCCAGCCCGCAGTTTTTTGGGCTTAAATCAGAACAGGATTTGACTTCAGAAAATCCCTTTAAGCTTGCTGAACCAAATGTACCTACGCCAATACTCTCCACACTAAAGGTTCCTGATAAAACAGCCAATCAACGGGCAGGGCCAGCCACAGATCCCAGAATAACTCAGGCCCACGCAGAAGGGGAAACAGAGAACCTTCCCATAGAACGTGGGCCACACAGAGACGGCCAATCCTGCAACCTGACTAGGAAATTTGGGCATTCTCAGTTCAAACCAGCCAATAAAATAACCCCCACAATTGATGCCAACAAGACTGGGAAGACCTAGTAAGCGGGAAACCCTGGGCTGACAGAAATTGTGAAAGTTTTACCATGACAGATGGGTATACTTATACCCTGGGCCGCCAGGAAGATGCCCATTGCTATCCTTGCAATAAAGTGACATGAACTTTTGGTATAACCAGATCATACCATACTTGTTTTTAGTTTTACTTCACTTACAGTCTACTCCTTGCGGCTCCGCTCCCTGTGCTAATCTACCCTAAGAAACTGCAGACCAGCCGCCCAAACTTTACCGTCCACCAAGAGCTCCCTTTGGCCCAGTATATTTCACTGAGTACCCACCCAACCTGGCGTATTTGGAGTGTACTCTGGAGAATATCCTCAACCATGACCCCAAAGCTAGAACTAGAGAGACTGGAGTCCTTTACAGAGAAGGCATCAAAATCACCCGGCCCCCTCTGCTATTCCGAGACAAATATTATTTCCTGCCCTCATATTTGGTTCCAAAGATGCTGCCCCACACCCTGCAGCCCAACTGCCCGCAATAATCTGTTGCCACTAATGAATCCACTTCCACTCAGATATTTGGGGTGATATATACACCCTCACTGGATTGATTGCTTCTATGGTGCCTGTAAGCAGACCTTGGGCAGTCCTTGGAAAATTGTTATCTTATATTGTAAAGTTAGTCCCAATCTTGTGGTGGGCCCTCCCTGCTGGGCCTGCAGGCCGTCCGCCTGCAAGTTCTCAGGAACCCCCCTCAGGTTGGATCCCTGACACTTGACAATGTGGAAGTAATAGGAGCCCAGGATCCAGGCGGTATTGCTTAATCAAATTTTGATATATTTTGAATAATTTTCACTGTTTCAACTCTTAAGAGTTGAGTCCTCCCAAATTTTACTCAATAAAATCAAAAAATCAATTAGTCTATTTTATTCAAATCAATCCTGTAGTTGGCCTTTTGCACTACATTCCCTACAATTTAATTCTTAGCCAGATTTTTACTGGAAGATGGGGGCCTGCTGTTGGTACTTTGTTGTTGCCTCTGCCAAATGATTAATTCAATGCCTGTCAATCTTGGAGCTATTCCTCCTACCGTCAAAACTGAAACTATGGTGCTATCTCAATGTCCTGAATTTTATGCTAAAGACACTCTGATTCTCTTGCAGGCCATTTACCTAGGACTTTTCTGGTTGGGGTTAATTATTCTACTTAACCCTAGTATCTCATTTGGAAATTTCACAAAAAGGTACTTAAAGCTGTGTTGGTAGTTAATCATTAACTCTATGTGGATTTGGTGGGTGATTTCCCACCACATGAAGACAGCTTCATATTATCCTGTGATTTCTGTCTGTGACTGTACAACAGTCACTGTTGAATATTTAGCCAAATAAATACTCCAAAATATAAAGTTGCTCTGTTTTTGCTGTTTATTTTATGTAGATGGGTTTGGTCGGAATTCTTCAGATAAAGATTCCTGGAAACTGAGTATCTGTATTTAATAAAAGAACAGAAGGCAAGATTGGCTGAATCAATCTTGAAGACTAGGCATCTCAAAAATAAGTTAATTGACAAGCAAGGTTGGTTAATAAAGACACAGCAATATAATTAATGAGGATTTAATAATATTGGTTATTTGCCTTGACGGTTTTAAGATGTTGGGTTAAGGTTAAGCATAGGTAAACCCTCAAATTTGGGTTTAGAAACACTGTGGTGGTGTTTTTTTGAGGTTCAAAGCGTTTTAACGGGTTTTTAAAAATGCAAGAAAATCATTAAATGGAACAATAATTGAATAAAGTTAATGGTGCCTAGGAATTCAGGTTTAATCAGCTGGCTTACAGTAGGAACATCAATATCTGAGTTTTTGGATGTGTAATCCACAGGGTTTTGGCGCCAGGAGCTGGGGAAGCTCCATGCTGAATTGGTATATTGGGATGAATGGAGTCAGGTGACTTTTTCCCATTGTGGGTTAGCTCTCATAGGTTGAGAATTATTGGTGATCTTTTAGGTAAAGATCTAGGTTTGGATGACTCAAATGTCATAGACCACATGAGATGAATCATAGGTTGATTCAGGAACCGGAGGGGTATTCAGCCAAATATACCCCTAATGCTATATAAGCAAAAACAGCTAAATTTTAAATAAATAATATTGTCAATTTCAAATTTTCCCCTGGACTATTTTTTCTATCATGTCTTCTTTACTATTATTTGAAAGAGCAAAATTCAGGGTGCTTTGGGTAGAAACCACTGCTGCTAGAAAGGAAGTTCCTACCAGCTTGCTTGAGAAGGCTTGGGGGGAGTCTGGAGGTCTCTAAGATTGCACCTGAGGAGTCTTTGATAGAAGTGAAAGCAGCTTTTGAAGAACTATACTCCAACTATTTTGCCAGAGAGAGAACCCCTGTACAAGGAAATTGAGTTTATGCATGGGATTCCTGGAATTTGCTGTTAGGATTCAATTAAATTTTACTTCAGGTGAAGGACAGAGCCAATTGTGAAGTTGAGGCGTTGATAAATAGGAAAGAAAAGAGTGTCAAAATTATTGCTTGTTGGCAATATTACAATAAAGTGTTGTCTCACAATATTGCCTCCCTGGAGGCAAAGCTCCTTGAAGCTTTGTCACAGGAAGGTAACAGTAATAAGATTAAAGGGCAAAATAACGGCAAGTTTGACTGGTTGGACCTGGATCTTTCACACCATCACAGTTAAGGCCAGTAACAACACACATGCCAAGGACAGCCAATCAAGATAGTCACAGCCAGCAAAGATGGGCCTATTGCAAAGGTAGCCACTGAGAACTGTCTGAAAGGACATTAGGAAGGGTTGTTTGAGTATATATTGATACAGACACCTGAAAGGATGATAACAAGTTCTTAGTTACATCTGGACAGATTGCAGCCACTGGCTAGATTGTACTTAAGTTCCAATAAACGTAATTATCTTCAAAGTTCTATTATATTGTAATCTGTAGTGCTCTTGCATAGGACTAGGTAGAGTAAATTGGAAAGGCTAACATCTATCTGTAGCTTTGAACATACCAGAAATAACCCAAGTTGCTCAACAATGGGCACACAAACTAAAATCAAGGATGGTTGCAGTATATAATGCAGAGAAATTGGGAATGCTATGTAGATTTCTATTCTTATTGGGTTGCCCTATTTTAATCAGAGAACACCCATATAGTAAGCATAAACCTCTCCCTACACATTTACTCTTACTTATTTCTTGCATTAAGAACTGTATCTTCACTCAGATCAATGAAGAAAAAGAGTGCCCAGTTCTTAGTACAATTTCCTGGAAATGAGTTGCCCACCATTAAAGGTGCAACAAAAGCATAAAATATATCTATAGTATTACACAGAAGAAGCTTTTGGCTATGATATACAATATCAAGTAGTGCTGCCATTAATTTCACATAATCTAATCACTGTTGTAATGTACATGATTCATTAATACGGCTTTGAAAACTCAAGGACCTGAGAGTATGTCATTAATATGGCTTTTGTACCTTAAGGTATAGCTTTGCTTCTTAACATTGCCCATATATTAAACATGGAAAGTTGATGACCTATGTGGGATTCAGATCTTTCCCTTGCATCATGCTGAAAAAGATGGTCTATATGCAACTTTGAAACCCATAAGCTTTCCAACCTAAACATAATATACATGGCTCTATAAAAAGTTTCTCAAAATTCTATAATACAAGATAAGCAGTCATTTAAAGAGATTTATAAAAATCTCCTACATTTATTTGGTAGTATATGCCCTTTCATAGTACTCCAGGCCTACAAAAACATTGGTCTGGGAGGAATTAATAAGCCCTTATTTTGATAAAAACACCACAATTGAAAACATTTATGACAGTTGATGCTGATGTACCTGCTAGCTGTCACACTGTTTAGCCCTGTTGTCTTAAAGCTAGCAGCAAAGGGTTGCTAATTTCTATAAACAGTTAGTCAGAGACCTAATTCTTATTACTATACCTGTTGATGGTATAGTGGCAGCCTGTGAAAGGACAGAAGAATATAAAGGTGCCAAGACAAAACTGGTGTTTATTATGATAGTATCACACTTATATAGTGTGAGGCAGGGGAATTGCCACCAGAGGCAGGGAGGCACAGACAAAAGGACTTCCCTAATGAAGGAGAGTGGATTGGCACAGCTAAAAGTCTCGCGCAAGAGAACAACTGGTTCCATGCGGCTTTCCTTATGAAAGTAGATATAAATACCTGATTGTTCTACTATTAATCTTGGAAGTGAAGCCTGTGCCTTATGCACATTTGAAAGGCAAATCAAACACCTATTTTAGAGGCGTTTTAAACGTCTTTATCCCTAATGAAATCATGATAAAATAGTGCAATTGCACAATTGTTCTATTACTTAATCCCTAGGTGGACAACTTAACGTCTAATCCATTCAGGGACTGCAACACCCGTCAATATAAACCTGTCTCACTTGAAGTCAAACTTCCCCTCCAGGCTCTCTTACATATGGTGAGTATTACCAATAAATGGTCTATTTACACTTCCAGATTTCTAATCTTTCTGGTTGTATTATAACAATTCAGTAAGTAGGTGGGAGCTTTTTCAGTGAAGTAAATCACTATAAAGAGAACTGCTTCCTGTTTATTTCCATATATCTTTTATTGGCATGGGTGCTTACTGGTTTTGCCATTGGAAAAAGTCATTAGCTTCAATATTTTTATAGTTGCTCTGGCAGCTGAAGCTCTAGGAAATCACCTGCCTTTCTCTGGTACATATAGTCCTTCCACAAATAGCACAGCTTAACTTAAAAACTTAAGCTCGTCATATAAGGGAAAAACTGAATTAGACTGATGCTGCATATTGGGGCCTAATCCTGACAATCACTATCTTTTATTACATCAGCAAGTATAGAATGACTTGTTTACCCCATCTATCCTGATGCAGGGGTATAAGTCTACTATAAACCATAGCTTGGTGTTCCCCTATTTGCAGAGGGCTTTACTGATAATCCAGAAAACTTTATGGAATATTTATCTAACTTCATCACTGATATCTAAGCTGCATATTGTATAACAGTGATATAGGTACAAGGCTTTAAAGCCAGGTCCAGAAAACACCTATTGTGTCCCTTATAAAGTTCCAGTTTGGTAGCCATGATATTTAAAACATCACTGTTTAGTAGGCTATGCCAATAAACTTGTCCTGTTGAGAATTTGACATTTATGGGTGTGACTGCACTACAGTCACATTGGGCTGTAGTTTCATAAAAAGGTTGAATTGTGATGAATTTCATAAGTCAAAATTCAAAACAATAGGATTGGCCTTGGAGAGACTTTCCAGTGTAGTAATGGATTAACCAGGAATCAATTAGGCTGTACTAATTGAGGGCCGTAATGAATGATCTGAATGGTTCAGATTATGAGACTAGGTGTCTCAAACCGTCTAATTAACTATGGAGGTTAATTGATACCCAGGAACCAATTAGGCTGTACTAATTGAGGGCGTACTATATAATCTGAATGGTTCAGATTATGAGACTAGATGTCTTAAACTGATTGATTAACTGGGAAGATTAATTAATTGATACCCTGGAATATGATTGATGAGGATTTAATCACAGGGCCAAAATGGAATTGACTGTGTCAAGTGAAGACTTGTTGTCTTAAAATGGATTAATTAACTGGGAAGGTTAATTAATATATGCTTGGAATATAATTAATGAGGATTTAATTATATTGTTTAATTGCCTTGACTGTGTCAAGAAGTTTGGTTAAGGTTAGCTAAAGTAAACCACCAAATTGTGGTTTAAAAGCGCTGTTTTAGCAAATTAATTAGGTTAAAAGTGCCGCTGCGCCGCCTAATTGATTTGTAAAGTGCCAAGGCGCTGCCTGGGAAAGTTCCTGGGCACTGCGGTGGCGCCTGGTTTGAGTTTTGAAGTGTTTTAATGGGTTTTTAACTCAAAAAACCATTAAATGCAAAAATAACTAAATGTAGACAATGGTGTCTATGCATTCAGGATTGATCAGCTGGTTCCCAGTTGGAACAAGGATAGCTTGGATCAGGAATACATATATTCCACAGGGTTTTGGCTCTGGAAGTCCGGAATGCTTTAAGCCAAAGCAATACATTTCCACGGAAAGAATCAGGCAATTCTGGAATGTATTAGGGTACATTCTTATAGGTTAAGAGTATGAAGATCTTTTTGGTAAAGATCTGGATTGAATGACACCGTTATGTCATAAACAACACAATAGGAATCCAGGTGTGATTCTGGAACCAGAGGGGTTTTCAGCCAAATGTACCCCAATTAGTATATAATGGAAACATGATAATAATTAAATAAAGAATGATAATTATGTGTGACAATGGTTGCTTTCCCCTCAATCTTTTTATGCTTTGTGTTTTTGGCTTTTAACTGGAATAAGACTACCATGGAATGAAAGAGATGGTCTGCAGCTAAGACTATAGGAAGCAAGAATGTGTAAGTGATCACCAAATGGCGACGAGTTTAACACCAAGATTACCTGCCTAGAATCCAAGCTCATCAAAGCTTACATAAAGGATTCTCCTTCAAACCGTGAAAGAGTCAGACCGGGATAATGAAGAAGCAAGCATGAATTTCCTGGATCCGTCACAATGGATTAATTTTAAAGGCAACAGTCAGCATTTAAACTGTCTACATGTAACATCCTCCATGCTGACAATTCCCAAAAATATTTTTGTATTTTTATCACATACCTATTGATCTTTTTACCTTAAATAATTGTTCTTAATGACAAAACTTAAATTTGATTTTAATTCTCAAGTTTTAAGTGAAATTGTAAAAAATAAAGCCAAAATAAAGTTTGAGATTGTCGACATGGAGGATGTTACATATAAACAGTTTAAATGCTGACTGTTGCCATTTTAAATACGGGTCAAAATACATTAACCAGATATTTTTAAATACGGGTCAAAATACATTAACCAGATATTTTTAAATAAGTGTCAATTTAATGGCATAAAATCCAAGCTCCTCTGCTACAAAATCTTTCTAAATGCTCAAGTAAAATGGGCAATAATTTAAATGGTCTTATACATATGCAATTGATGTACCCTTTGTGACATTTTAACTCTAAATCAAATAGATAAAATGATATTCCTGCTTTCCCACGAGAGTTTGCACCTCTTAAAAAGGAGTATAGATAGTCAATTCCCCTGTTAATATAGAAATTAATCTTACTCCAATTGGATTAGTGTACAATGATCCTCCCGTCAAACTGGTGTTTTGCTGTGCTATTAGCCACTATCTAGATCTTCACCCAAAGAAGGATAGTATCAAGTTCTTCTCATCAATATTAGTATTTGTTTGTACTTTTGCATCCTTTATAGCCGATATTTATAAAACTTTTGTTGGGATAGTTAATTCTTAGCCCTTAATATACACCACCCTTATTTATCCTAAAGACTAACCACAGGCTTAGTATAACCCTAATTCTACCATTCGAAACCTCTCTACTGAGTCCTTTAGACACCTCTAAAGCAGTACTTGATGCTTTATTTTCACACGGTAAATTTTAATACTTTTATAGTAAAAATGGCAGACTATATAATTTGTGTAAAATAGGGTGACTGGATTTAGAGAGAAGCAGCTATCAAGCAGAATGGAATCAAATGTGCAATAATTTAAAAATATACAATGCAAGCTTAGTAGTTTACTATAGATGGAGTTTTAACAGAAGGGCATTTAAAAGTAGCAATTGATTTAGGGGAGTTCAGCGACCTGGGTAGGTTAGATGTGGGAGACGAGTTCAAGGTAATAGTCGGATTGGAACACGACCCCGGCATGGAAGGTGTCCATCATCACGAGATTGCTGTGGCTTGGCAGTCGCTTCTCCAAGTACTCCTTGGTTTCAACAGCATCGATTATCCACTCATCGTCGGCAAGGAAGACTGTTGTGGGGACGGTGATGTCTTCGGGGAATAGCATGGATTCATAAAAGTACACTTCTTTGCTGAGGGTGTGGCTGATGTTGGGATCTTTGGAGAGGGCGAACCGCATAAACTCGTGGAAAATGCATTTGGGTTCCTCGAAAAGGAAGCTGTAGAGAAGGTTGTGTTTCCACATCATGAAGCAAACTGGATCCACAAGGTGAACATGGCTCAAGTATTGCGGCCGCTTCTGAATGAGCCAGCTGGCCACCAGCGACCCGTACGAGTGGCCAACCAAAGATACCTTTTCCAGGCGATGTCGAGTAAACATGGCATCAACTGCTTTGATCGTCTGGTCATAGTTGAGAATAACATCAACAGGAGCCATGCCGACATGAGGCAAGTCAACAAGGATCACTCCTCTCCCGGGATTGGATGATAGAAGAGCATGTAATGTTGGCAAGTATACAAAGTATCCCATACCAAGGCCATGGATATACATGACGGGAGGTTTAGGGGAATTTCCCGGAAGAAACCAGTAAGCAAGGCCTCTTGTGACATATCTACGGAAGCCGAGTGTATACAGGATTGATGATGTCAATGTTTGAAGGGCCTTCACTGTCAAGTAGAGCATCAATGGCTTGGGATGGTAGGGCATGTCATCGGCTGTTTGATCAATAAAGCTAAAGCTCTTCAGTGGCTGGCTAGGGTCAGGGTTTGACGGGATCTTTTCATTAAACAACTTATAGACCTCTTCTGCCTCTACCTTTTCCTTGAGAGTCATCTCTTCTTCTTTCTTGTCGAAGAAGAAGAAATTAATCAAAGGTTTGAAGTATTCAATATGTAGAGGCTCATCCGGACGTTCATGCATCCACCCAGCAAATGCTTCTTGGATATTTCCAGCGTGAGCCAGAAAGCGCTTAGCAAGTGTGGCTCGAGCCGTCTGGTCGCCTGTGAAGGGCTTGCGTTTAAATGGAACTTGCATCTGCTTCTTCCAGCTTATAAAGAACGCAATCTCACAGGTGCTCCAAACAAACAACAAGCTATGCATCACGGACCACTTGTCGACTGTCAGCAGGTAAGCGCTTGTAATCACGGATAGTGGGACAGGGATCAGAAGGAAATAAATAAATGCTTGTATAGGAAGGCGCATGATACATCTCCGCCAGAAGGGAACCTTGTCGTATCGATAGCTAAAAAACTTGGATAGCTTTTTGGGAATCATACTCCCAGTGAGGCTTGCTTTGTGACTTTATACCCCTTTTAAAATTAGAGTGGTTTCGACTGAAGCCCCGTGGCTATGACTTTCTGCATCCGAAATCATTTAAAATTTAAACTAGTGGTTTGGTATCATGTTTCAATTTCAAGCGCCAACGTTGTGTATAAGGGGTGTACACAGTGCACTTTCGGATCGCCTATTAATAAAAAGACAGTCTAAAGACAAGCCAGACGATCACCTCGGTTGACGTAGAAGTAGAATGTGTGGCAGCAGATGTGGATCGGCCGTGACGGGATCAAATTTCTGGTGAATATTCAAGGAGCCCTTTTTAGCAAAGTTTAATTCCATAAAGGTTCCAGATTTCGGCCGCTGCGGCGATTAATTAAATTTGCAAATTGTGCAGGGT
The DNA here is from genome assembly GCA_014839935.2 of Entomophthora muscae. Taxonomy (NCBI): domain Eukaryota; kingdom Fungi; phylum Entomophthoromycota; class Entomophthoromycetes; order Entomophthorales; family Entomophthoraceae; genus Entomophthora; species Entomophthora muscae. The sequence goes on from QTSX02005864.1 coordinate 44,543, forward strand.
TCCCGCTGGGCAATATACAAACATCTGTATTGCATAAAAAATCTATCGTGTATAGTAATAATATGTTATTCTGTGAAGGTCCATACATATCAATGCTATATTATTAGGCTGACAAAAGCTTCAATTTATTGTCACAAGCTCTTTGATTACTCGCGTAGGAAATCGATTCCTGATGAATCAAATCTAAAACTATTAGCTACAAGGTTTCAGAACCCTACCCTTGTCTAAGACATTACTAGATACACCCTCATCTTCTAAATGAACCTTCTCAGAACCAAAACCTATCCAAAAAACTTTAACGTATCATTAGAGTATAATAATCTATAATCAATGACAAGATTAATCATCCTATCCCCCCTTTCCTTATTCAATACATCTTTTAAAAGATATAATTATGACAGTGCTAGCACCAAATTTATTAATACATCAAAAGAATTAAAAAAATCCATAAAACAAAGGGGTGTCCCTTACCAGCACTGATTTGGGTACAGACATGAAGCCATGTCCCTAGGGGATACACCCTCTTTGATTTCTTCAAGGGAATCAATTAACTCATTACTAAGGAACCTTACAATAAACCCATGTCAGCGAAAAGTCCATTAACCTCTTAAGTACTATTTTAGAAAAAATATCAACATATTGTAAAATTTTCTACCCCAGACCAAATATACTGCTATAGGGGTCTACAATCAATATTTTTTAAAAGAATTGGCTATCCTGAGCACCTATATCCTAGCACAATACCTCTACAATTTACTACCATTCAGCTACATTTTCAAAAAGGGTGAATAGAAATCTAACCAATACCAAAATCTGAGCTCCATTTAAAGGTGCCTTGATCAACCCATTTCTTCAAAAGGTCTGATATAATGCCTGTACAGAAAACCAGGGAGCCAAAGATCCTTATGAATTAGCCCTCATGCTAGATGGTAACATCAGAATGTAATATCCTTCATGCTGAGAACCTAAAGCTTGTTCTGGCTTTATTGTTTAAATCTCTACTTAAAACTTTAGAGTGAAAATTGATTTTAGATCTTAAACCAAGAAAAAACATTTAAGCCAAAAAGACAATATTTGCATGAAAAGATATAAAAACATTTTTTGAGACTGTCAGCATGGCGCATATTGAATCCTGGAGGTTTAAATCCCAAGGGCTGCCCAATAAACATATATGATGTGCTCTTGGGAGATGGCCATCAAGTGTCCTGGATCAAATCCAGGGACCAGCTGGGTTAGGGTGCCATTCTTCAAGTCACTGAGTTCTACTTCCAGCACATTATACCTTGCCTGCAGTCCTGCAAACTCCCCATACCTTTTTTTACCATCATCCTAGCACCTGCTCCATGGTTCATGACATCTGCATGTGTTAGTTCTTCTGGGGGGTGTATAGTGCCTGAAAGAGGGTTTCAAACTCTTTTCCTAGGATTTTCCTTCTCTTTTTGTGAGGTTAGTTCCTCTTGACAGCCTTGTTAATCCCTCTTTGGGGGGTTGGCTTCTGAAAAACCTTCTGCACTGCTACCTATACTGTTTTTACCAGAATTTGAGTAAAATATGTGGGGGGAATTAATATCCTATAACTTGGAAATATGTTGGGTCATAAATTTATTTATTTATGAAAGAAAGATCCACTTAGAGACCTTCTGAAATACAACCTATTGAAGACTTTTTTAGGAATTATGACTACTTTTGGAGTCACCAGCTCTCTCTCTGCTGCTTTAGGGGCAAAGTTCTTCAAGTTTAAACCCCAGTACATGTCAAACTTAAGATCTTATAATGATAAAATGATTCTTCAGCCTCTTCAATCAACTGCTCTTACATAGCTTCCTCTGTCTTTGAATAAATCTCCTTCAGGCTGGTTCTTTAAAAAGCTTAAACTGTCCAAGCCATTACTTTCCTATAATAAAATAAGCTTTCACACTTACTTTAACTAACTGAATTGCATCATACTGAATTTTCCGATTAAATTCATTAAGCTTTATGATTCTACTAAAGAAAAATCATCAGTAAAATAAGCTTTAAACTCAATCAATTGCAGAAAGGCTCTTTATCTTCAAACATCTGAAGTGCTTTGCTATGCTTCAGAGTTTTTTAAAAACCCAAATAGGAAGCAAAAGTTTCTCTCTCAAAGCTTTAAAAATGTGCCTCCCACCCCAAAAAACCCCTGTTTTCTTCAATGTTTTGCTGCTTATAAACTTTGCTGTTTTTCATGGAAAATCACTAGTGGATTCTTTTGCTGCACTTTACTCAGCATTTTGCTTCAATTTCCCCTTGGTAGAAAACCTGAATCAAGAAGTTATCCGAACTGCTTGGATGTCTGCCCCTTCAGTAACCCATCCTAAAAGAAATGTTGACATGCCTTTACTTAACATTTTGTCATCTGGTTCTTCTTCTCTCTTCCCAAACAACCCACTTTGGGGAAGCATTTAGCCATATATATCAACATTTACCTGAACTGCTTTGCTATGTTCCTTTTATGCTAAACTTCTTTGGAGAAATGTCAAATCATTTTTCTGAACCTTTCCACCTTAGCCTAATAGCCTAGCACCCAGCATAGCTATTAAGCAAATCATATAGCCCCTGTCAGTAGCTTCTACCTAGGCTATTTTTTGTGGGTCCCCATCAGTGAAATCCACCCAGAACCTGGGTGCTAAATCTTTCACAGTAAATCCCACCTAGAATAACCCATATCAGCATTATTCACCTAGGTCATCAGAAGCAGGTATATCTCATGAAATACTACTGTTTTTACTCACCCAATCAGTTGGCTTAAGCTTTCAGGAACAACATGATGAGGGTCTGGATGTACAAGCATTCTGGCTACCACCAACCTACTTAACATCCAGCCATCACCCGTTTTGGTGCCCTTCCAATAAACCATTTGACATACCAGGAATGGTAACCAAGCAATATCACATGAGAATCCAAGTATCCAGTGGCTCAAACCCATCCCGCACATGACCAACCCCTAGTTTTGATCCAACTAAATCTCTGCCACAGCCCAATCTATATAAGTCTAAAATATTATCCAATAAAAGATACTTCTCTTCTAATTCCATATTTGAAGCTTCCCCAAAAGGCGCTCCTTATCAACAGTAACTAACTTTACTTCCCAGATATCTCTAAGTTCACAAGCTTTATCTCTAGAAATCACTCTAAAGATAGTTCTAGGCCATCCATGCTTGCATAGTAACAATAAGACTTCCCTAAAGCTCTTCTTAAGCCATAGACAGAGAAAACTTACCCCCTCCCTAGGTAAAGTAGCCCAACTGTATTATCACCCAAGTTGGAATCAGGATTTTAATTATATCTAAGCACATTAATCCCAGGAAAACCAAGCTGTATTATTACCCCAGCTGGTCTAAGACAGCTATAACCCTTGGTATAATCATCCCAGGGCATACCAAGCTGTATTGTTGTCCTAGCTGGTCTAAGAATAACTACAGCCATTGGTATAACTTTCCCAGGATACACTTCTACCCTTTCAAAGCACCAATAAGGGGTCACATTTCTAACACCAAAAGGCACAGAAAACATCACCAATCATCCAGGCTAGGTAGATCAATAAATCAGCAAAAATTTAATTTTCTCAGGCAACCAACCTTTTTTAGCCAACCCCAGCCCCTGCCTTCAAACAGCTGCATTTGGATTGTTGCAGAAGGCCTCCCAGAATCCTTCCCAAGCGCTGCCTTTGACAGACATGCCCTTGTGCTGCTCTTCTGGCCAGATGGTATCATCTCCTATGAGCTGTTCTTAACCAGGTGTTGGCGCTTTCTGTGCAGAGGCCATAGAAAAAACCCAACTCAAATGAGCAAAGATAAGCTGCAGTATGATTTGGCATGATGTTTGGTTTGGAAAAAAAGTTGGCATAGTTAGTCCTTCTGATTCATAGACTTTATTAATTGGGGATGTAGAAACTAGTAGTCTGTTTCAGAGGATCAAACCATCTGGGACCATAGTTCTCACAGTATAGGGATGGCATAATTGGGAAAGACAGTCCGTTATCTATTGGAGGTTTGCTTCATACGTGAAAGTATAGGTGGTTTTTTTGTCTTAAAGTTTTTATAGCAGGAAAAACCTACCTGTGTTACCACTATTGCAACTGTGCTATAATCTATGTTTATCAAGAAGGAAAGAAAGAGAAATTGGTTTACAGCATGCTTTATTGAAAAAGAGAAAAGTTTTTTTGCCATGTAAGAGGTCAACATTGGTGGTTGTGGAAAGAGATTTATTAAAGTTGATCTTCAATAACATAATACTGATTCTATTTGGATAGTATATATGAATTACAGGTGTGGTAAGCAATGATATCACAATAAAGTGAAATATATAAGTAGTTGCCTAAACTAGGCATTGTATTGAGTCAAATCAGGAGAATTATGGTTATCCAATATGTTAAGGATATGGACCATAAAAATAGTAGTTCATAGCAAAACTGGTGTATTTGCATCAAAGAATAAGGGGACCTTTGGTTGAAAAGCTTTAATAGGGCTGGGACTGAGGTTAAAAGAAAAATGTAAACGTTTTGGGGTCAATCAAATACTTTTTCCCTATGAAGTATTTGATTTACCCATGATTAAACCAGGGATAAAGGCTACAAACTGATATATTTTAGCAGGTGAGTAAAATTGAGTCTAGTATTAATCATCACTTGCAAGTGAGAAGTAATTGCTGTAGAATGATTTGTAAAAGTGAAGGGGGTTTTGGTGCAATCAGAAACCAATATGAGGCTCATCTTGGTGGCACCTGTAGATCATTATGAAGAACCTAGCATGTCATATAAATATTTAAGGAGATGCAGATAGTTAGTATTAGATCCCTGGAAAATAAAAAACAATGAGTATTAGATGCCAAATAGCAGAGTAAATAATATCATGGAATCAGGCTGAGCTTAACTACAATAGACAACAACACTACAGTGCTGTAAGTAGTCTATGCCAATTATCATGCCACATGAGCTAAATCTATAAAAACTGTGGGGTGGTGTTGTAAAAGTATCACTCTGGGCTTCTGATATATGCACATAATTAGTTAATTGCTCCTTTACTCTTGGTACTATACCTGTAATGTTATAGCTACAGCCTTAAAAAAGATAAAATGACAAAAGATATTATATCAAAAACTGCTTTATTTGTTTGTAACTGCTAAGACTGGAGGAATCTTGGGGAGAGTCTACAAGATGAAGTTGACTAAAATAAAATATTGTGCCAGCTCTTTAAAGAAAATAAGATGTTAGCACTCTGAAGAAATAACAGCTACTATTGTTTATAATATTAAAACAATGGCTGAGACCTAGAAGTGGAATATACTAACTGGGTTTTGGCAATGATATAAAATCTTATAAACTGAGAATAAGTTTCTTACAGTTTATGAAGATAACACTAAATTGAAATATATTTAGAGCAAGAAATGATAAGTTTATTGCTAAATTAAGCTCTAGGTATTTATAGCTTTAGCAGGCTTTCAGGAACAGAAAATATACCTAAGGGGATCAAGTTATTATCTGCAGTAGATTTGGCAATAGTTGTCTTTGTTGGGCTTCCAGAAGGTTGGCTACTTCTAGATTCAGATTAAGGAGCAAGACTAATGTTAAGAATTTGTGGCTTCTGCAGATAGGTTTGGTTGTCTGTCATGGGAGAGGGTAGACTTGAGTTACCAACTGAGCCAAGAGGCTCACCATTAGACTCAATTGAGACGTAGTCTTCAGCAGAGACTATATAGTGAGAGGAGATGGTTTGTTTTGGCTGGAGCAGCAAATGGGATTAGCTATTCTTTGGATGACTAGTGTGGCACAGGAATAAAAGGGCAACAGAATAACCAGTTTCACGTGACTTTCCAGTTTAAGGAATTAGCGCAAATTATACACTGTGTGAAATCAAACTTCATACTGCCTTTGTTGGATCAGGTGCATAATTAAATAAGCTTGTTCTTTCCGCATTTGAGACCTTAATTTACTTGGAAGTTGAAGTAGGTATTAAAATGTAATAGAAAAATTGTGCAATTGTGAAATTGTTATGTTGCTTAAACTGTGATGGACAACCTATTGTATGATCCATCTAGGGTTTGCAATGGGTAGTAAATGCAAGCTCTTGAATGCTGAGGGATACACTATTGTAGTTACCTTTAAGCAATGCTCTCTTGCTACCAGAAGCAGATAATATTTAATAATATTCCAGGTTTAGTCAATACATAATTCTGGATGATAAATTAACTAAATGATGTCTGTGGTGTAACTGCATCTAGAACAGCAAAGATTATAGTATCAAGGCTTTAGTAATTACACAAATGTATGGCAATTTTGCAGGGGCTAGAGAAGAGAGAGCTACCAAGGTGTTTTTTAGGTAGGCTATGAGATAATTAATAGGTAAGAAAATCTGGGAGCAAGCTGGACAACATGCAACTTAAATGGAAATATTTATGCCTGGAAAATATACAGTTAGCTTATCTAGGTATGTATAAGATCCATCTCCATTCACCCCCATTTATAATGATAATTTTACCAAGAATATTTTTCAAAGAATCCTCTTGGAAAAATTTAGAGATTTGCCTCTATAGTTACTGCTTTTTTGTTGAGTTCTTACTTGTTGCTCTGCCATTTTGAAAGCATTTCTACAATCTGTTTTTTTATGTAACCTTAGGTCTTCAATTTTGCAATTAGCTTCTGCTTTTTATCTTCTGAAAGATTTTATCAAAGCCCCAGAAATCTTTAGAGAGAACCCAAAGAAAAATTCTTTTTCCTTGTGCAGGTGTGAGCTCTTTAGCAAATCATTCAGTCTACAGCTCCTCAAAGGCGGCTTTCACCTCCACTGATGATCCCCTAGGAAATGTCTTAATGACTTCCAGATCTACTCAAGATTCCTCCATGAGCTTCTTAAGGATCTCATTATTTAGTGCGGCAATTCCTACCAATGATATGCCAAATTCAGCCCTAATAAAGAAAAATATAAAAGAAATAATAAAATCTCAAAGTATAATGAGGGGAAAGTGACAACCATCAGCTAGCAATCTTTGTTTTATTAAATTTATTTCTATTTATATAATATTTAGGGTAAATTTTGCTGTAAACTCTCTGGTTCTATAATCTCACCTGGATTCCTTCCATATGAACTATGATATTTTTCATCCAACTGAAAAATTTTTCTCCAAAAGATCTTGGCATCCTGAATAATAAAAAAGTTTTCAAGTAAATCATGGAATCACTCAATTACTTCTGTGGAACTATACTTTGGCTTTGATGTTTTCCAGATCTCCTACCTTTAAACCCTGTGGAATTTCATCACTCCTGATTATAAATTTTAGTGTTTAAACAAAAAACAGTTAATTGCCCCTTTAATACATATACACATTTGTATTTATTTAGTAGCTCCCACAATAATAGCTTTCTTACTCTTAGTACTACTATATGATTCAAATTTTCAATCAAGTGTCACTTTGGTATTTATCAGCAGTTAACCTTAACTGTCCTCTTACTCAGTAAAGACCATAACTACAATATGAATAATTTCTAACCATATTTCTGACTAAATATTAGCTGTACATCTTGTCTAATTACCAGCTTTCAAAACACCTAGTCTCTGAGACTGATTTTAAAAATCTTGCCTTAGTCTTATTAATCAGTGTGGCCTAATAAATTCAGGGAATTTTATCATCTATTTTAAAAGATACCAGGTGTGGTGCTCTTTAAACTAAAATTTGTGAATAGTTGGTTGATCAACAGACTAAACAATGGTTGATGAGAGGGTAATATAGATCTATTGGTTGGTTGGTGTAGCTGAATACAATACCAGTCAGAATCCAGACAGGTACTTAGTTGTATTAAGATTTCTGAAGCAAAGGAACAACAAAGGGTTTAGAGTAGTGGCAATGGCAACTACTGAAAAGCAAATCATAAAGTAGATAATCCTAGTTAAGCTAATTGGCCATGTAGTTGATATGAAAGAGACTAGCATTTGTGTCCTTTAAATTATACACTCAAAGAAATAGATCAATGGTGTAGTTAATAAAAGGGGGTGTAAATGTATATCTTTATTAATAGAAGAAGAGAGCTTTATATACTACAACTTACTTGATGAATTAAGGCAAGCTAGTCATTGCATGAAGTAGAGGGAGAGGTAAATGAAAGCTGAACAGCTGGTGATCAGCACAGCAATCAGGGGGAAGGTGATGACAGCCCCAGCGACACAAGGGGGTTACAGAAGGCTTAATGTTGGGGAATTTGGTTGACACCTGTAGTTGGTTAACCAATCAGTTAGCTAATTAACGTCTAATTGGTTTAACTTCCAATCCGGAAGCTAGTTGGTAGACTTGGGCAATCCAGAATGACTTCTTCATTTGAGAGAAAATCAAGATCCCTTACAATTCTGGAAGTAACCTAGCAACAGATCTGGATTGATCAACCAACTGGTGATAGGTTTCACCACACAAGGATTCTAGAGAATCCATAATTGGAGAATTCCACAACCACATTCACATAAAAACTAGAATATGTCAAATGAATTTTAATATATACAACAAGTTTATTAGCAAATACAGTGGGTGACTATTAAATGACCACAGGAGTCTAAGAAGTCACACAGAAGATTGTATGAGCTTAATAGAGGACACATAGTCTGAAAAAAAATCTATAAAGGATTCCAGAGTGAATTAATTCTTTGTTAGTTAGAAGTTGTGGTTAAGTGGTGGAGAAGTATGGTTGTAAGTCATAGGAGGTGCTACAGATGAGTGTTGCAAGGTGGCACCAATAGCTAATATTGGGCTGGATAGGTTAAAAGAGTCATATCCTGCTTCAATAATGTCTAATCTCCCTCAAATTAATAATGAATCACAGGTAGAAAAAAATCAGCAAGTGAAGAAACAGATATAATAAAGTGATAAAGGGAAGACAAAAAACCAGAGATGGGAGGTGAGTGAATGTCAACAAAGTTAGCAATAAGTGTTTTAGGGGTTAGTATTAAACAATGCTGCAAAATTATAATCATTAAGTAGAAGAGGATGGTTTATTTAAAGGTTTATCTGTTAGTATAGATTGGTATTTTATCACTAAACTTGGCTATGTTTCTTGGTACAAGGATGAAATGAATTCATAACATATCACAAGTAAAAAGTATATAATAATTTAAGAGGGGCTCTTTATTAGAAAACTCAAAATGGGTGGTTATACCCACAATCTATAAAAAAGAGTAAGGGCTAGGAAAGATCACAATGTAAAGAGACAACTCCTCATTCACTTGTGACACAACCACTATGCACAGCAGAATCAAGTGAGAAAATAGTTGGGGTTAAAGAACAGTTGATATCCATCAATAGTGTCTACTGATAACATAAAATCAATGTACACAGATTTGAGCTGATTATTAATTGGTCCAATGTATAGGACATGAATTTGAACCATTTACAATGCAATGGTCTATATAAAGTTACTCCCCCCTTTAGCCTTGGATAGGACAATCTTCCTGTGTTGTACCAAAAAATCTGCTTGGAAGCCTGCCAAGCCCCTTAATTCTCTTGAGGATTCAGCCCACACAGTTGATGAGAGATTCATGTTGGCATATCCTTCCCAGGTGGCAAATGTTGACGTTCTGAAATCAGTTCCCACTTGGGAGGAATATCTGATTAATTTGGACTGTTTTTTGGCTTGGGCTTGTCCACATTTAAAATTAATTAAGTCTAAACAATCAGGTTGCACTGCTGCTAAATCATCAATTTTCAATCCAACTGGATTAAATGCTGATTTAAATCACTCCATTAATGCCAGCCAATCAGAGTTGAAGCCAGAAATTATTGTAAAACCCTCCAACTTAATGGCCCTGCCTTTTCAAAATTTCTCTTCAGGCCAATCAGACCCATTTCCTGAGTCAGGTGACCTTTCAAATTTGAAGACTGCCACTTATAGCAAGACAGGGGACTTTTGGTCCCCTGCTTGCTCATTCTTAAAAATAAAGTTTGAACCTTCAAAACTATAAATTTTAGTGGTCTTGGGGTCCTTTTATTTGGCCTCATTTAATTTTCTAAGAGTGTTAGTAGAGGTTTTATCTTTTCTTATCTTCTCCCCCTTCTTCTGGGACTTCCATCATCCTTTCAAAGTCCCCACAGACATTGTTAGTGTTAATGTTAAAGCTTAATGCTTTTGCTTAAAGGAAAACAACTTGAACTTAAAAGTTAGTGATTTAATCTATATATTTACTATTTTAAGTTCAATTTTTGTTCCCCTTTTGCTTCAGCTCCTGCTGTTGTCTGCTACACACTTTAAAGCTTTAAATTACGCTTTCAAAGTCAACAGACCACAGTTGCTGTACTATGCTCTTTTTATGCATTTCAGAAGATTTCATATTCTTTTGGTGCCTTTTGCCTTGTACTTCAAACCAAAGAAACTGTCAGGGTAAAGTAGAGAGAGAGCTTGTCATAATCAATCAAATGAGGAATGTACACCCAAATTAAGATGACATTACCAATGAGGAGGAGACGGTGAGTGTTTACTTGGAAATGATAACTTTTGAAGAGTGAATAAGGAAAGATGCAGCAGAAGATTATGCATAGGTACATCAGGAAGACCATAATTTGGCTCAACATCAAGGGATCAGCAGCATAGATGGGCTCACATTCAATTTTGCGGGTTTCAGGAATCATTTCAGCAGGAGGTGTAAGATTGCCAGGAAATTGCAGAGATGTGAAAGCAGAATCTAGCAGTCTGGTTATTACAAATCTGATTAGAAAATATTGAAATAAGTTAATCATTGAGGCAAGATATTTATTGAGAATAAAAAATCAAACTACTAAGGTAGTTTGGTGGGGACAATTATTACTTAAAGCCTTTGGGTTCATCTTGATGAAGTGGCCTCCTTGTATGCAATATTTGGACAGCTTACAGATACCACCAATAGTGGTTCTGTAAGCTGTTACCTGACCTCCTTTGAGGTCAGGATTTATTGACCAGCAGGTCAATAAAGGGAAAATTGGGCGTGGGGCATCTGCACCCCACTTGGACCCAATTTCCTGCGCCACCACCCACTTGTGATTGATTGCTAGATTTAAATCTATGATCACTGCAAGTGGGCAGGACTTTGGGCCAGGTTTCTCTGGGTGGCGGCACTTTGGCCTAACCACACCCAGGAAAACTATGGCTGCTACAGAAACAAGTAAAATTAACTTAAGTTTACTGGGCTCAAGTTTAGACCCAAGATAAGATGTTGGTACCCCTACTCAAGTTTGTGGTCTTCACCCTTGCACCTGCCTTGATAATGATATGGTCTACCTCCCCAGATCTTTGGGGTTGTATTTCTTATTCATTTTATCATGTTGGTGTCAACCCTAATCAGTTAATGCATATGTGTGAGGATATCCCTGGATGTGCCCAGGAAATTCTGGCCACCAATCAGAACATTGTGAGAAGTCTTACTTGTGATGACCTTGAGTTCCTTGTCCTTGAACCAGCCCCTTCAATGGCCCCAGGACTGGCTTTTTCAATGTCTCTCCCCACTGAGGACCCAATTGTCCAGGTTCAAGGAGACAGTTTGGGCACCCAAGAGTCCACCCCCAAGCATGCTCCCTGGTTTCTTGGTGGAATAATTCTAATGGGCTTGGATTCCTACTTCCCCTAACTATCTGCTGTGTCCTCTTTGTGGACGCCTCTTTGAGCAGTCATACCAGTCTTGTACTGGATAGTGTCCTGGTGGATCTTTCCTCCAGGATGGGAGCCAAACTTAGTTAGTTTAGCCCCCTATCTCACTTTCCATTAATGGTATTATTAAATCAAATTGAAAATTACAAGAGTTAAAAAGCAAGGGCTATTCTTTCAAAGCACATCAAAAGATAGAAATCAGTATGAATTTAAAAATACTAAACTATAAAAAGGGTTTAATGTCTTAAAAGCTGTTTAAGTCATTTTGATTTTTGTTATAAATAAGAGTTTGCAGAGAGAGTAAGTATAATCAAGTCCCTGAAGTTTTTACCTGCTATAAGTATAAAACACAAGAATTTTGATTGACTTAAAGGTGGCTTCTTAATTTATTTAGTGATCTCATTGTTTCTAATCCTGAGAAATATTTAGACAGTTTATTTTGGGTAGCTTCATAAGTTTGGCTTATAGGCCCAAATTTCTGAGATACTTTTAGCTTACTTTTGCGCAGATGGGATCAATTAAATCATGTTTTTCATTTTTTACATTTAAATGATTAAGCATATAAGCTTTTCAGGAGTAGATCACATCAGGAATGATTCTTGTCAGCATGCAAGAGAAATATTGTTTGAATTATTGGCTGTACAGTAGCTTTCAACCCGGTTGAGCAAACAAAAAATCTCAGTCTAAAACAAATACAGCTCAATCTAAAAGCAAAATCAAGATGGATCTAAATCTATTGTAATTTAATGTAATTTCTGTGATTCTTGATTGTGTTTTTGGACTAAGTTGTATTTCTTTTTAGACTTAGATTTTTTGTTAATCTTAACAGGGTTGAAAAAACTGTATAAAGCAATTTGAAACCAATTTAACCACACTTGATTGCATCCATAAGTAAGGATAATAGGGGTTGATTCATTCAATTTTTAATAAGAAAGTTAGTGATAAAGGTAGACAAGATTTTGGGATATCAACTAACTAACAAATCCACCCAAAGATTGGGAGCCTATAGATTTGCGGCCCAAGGACAGATCCAACAAGAACTTGGGAAAGTGGGCTACAAGATCAATGGATTACCCATCAAATCACATCCAGGCATCAACAAAGTCCCAGTCCCTGATCAATAAATGGGAATTGCAGATATTGTGTAACCAAGCAGTTTGCCTTGAAAGGCTACCAAATATGAATCTCATAATAATTGCTGCTCTAAACTTTAATTATACCCTAGAACAGAAGGTCATTGTTGTAAATTGCGCCATTAATGCCATTTCAATATGGCCTTTGAATATTGATATGTGCAAAGATTTGGTCGGTTTCACTTTATATTTTGGGAATTCCTCCCCTTCTGCAATGGGTCTGGTTTAATAGCCACCCATTCTGGAATATCATACCTGTCCTTGAATGATACTGGTATGACCTCATCCCAACATGACCCCCTCTGCCACTCTGTCTACCTAATGAGTGATCATCAATCCTTGTCTACTATTTAAGTAGAATCATTTCTCCTAATAAAGACAAGTTTATCCACATTTTCATTGGCTTTAATATTCTTCAAGCTTTTTCCTTTTCTTTTTGTTAAAGGGAATTATTTATCTTGTATTCCAGGAAATTAAGGTATTTGCTCTTAATTTTGCCCTGAAGGCTAACCCAAGGCTTGATTTGAACCTCAAATCTTTTGTTATAAAGATTTCCCACTGTGTCCTCCTGGATGTTGTCCCCAGAACCAAATACAACAAAATGGTGCTCACTACAGGGGCTGCAAGCCCCTTGGTTACCCTGTTCCCACACCCATTCTCTGGTACTTCTCCCTTTGTTTCTGAAGTACCCAAACAACCTAAAGTTTCTAGTCCTCCTGTAGAAGAAGACATCACTGATGCCCCCTCAACTCCTATGGTACTGGTGTTGTCTCCCGGGCCTATATGGGCGCCCTTCCAGATTTCTTTCTCAACTATGAGAAAACTTGTGCTGCCGCCTGCTCTTCTCCACTCAGGCACTGTGGTAATGCACACTACCCCTGGTCTCTGTCCCGGTACACTTCCAAAGACTTGTCTTCCTTCCTCTTGGATTTTGGTCTCCCCCGCGCTGATGAAGTCTATGGATACTATTGGTGTGTTAGTCAACTGGTTTATCCAACCTGCCCTGGTTCACCATCAACTTGAATTAGGATCCCAGAACCAGCTTCTAAATGCTGTAGCCACCGCTGTCTCAAACAACCATGCTCAAAATATGGCATATCAAGAATGGTTCCACAGCTTTTTTGTGTGTATTTTGGATAACCAGCGTGACTCAATGGCCTCCCAAAAATACCTAACCTCATCACTAAATTACATTTTCTCCTTGCTACCTGGGTATACCAAGGATTGATTGTGCAAATTGGATGAGCATCAAGCAATGTGGTGTGGTCAAATTGAGGCCGCCCTCCTAAAATATCATCAGGATTTTGAGAGGTCAGTTACCAAACTCAACCAATTTTGGGAGCATATTAATTCTCAGCTTGAGCTAGTTGGGACTTATGTTGACACCTGGGGCCGCCATCTACAAGACCAATATGGACTGGATAAGGCTGCACTGGGTGACACTCTGTATCAAGTACAGAATTACGGGGATGATAGAGTGGCGTCCATTGAGGTGACTCCTACTGCTCCTCCTGTTGAAGTCCTGTCTGACTTTGAGGCCCAGGTATGGGAAGCCATAGCTGAGTTCAAGGCCACTAATTGACGTCAATATTCTATTCAGAACACTCCTCCAGTTGAACCTATGCCTGACCCTTGCATTTCCTTGCTCATCAACTAAGTAGCTACATTGTGAGGGGAGATTGAGTATTTGAGACAACGCCTCTCTAATCCTCATGATTTTTCCTCTGAGTCTGAAGGTGAAGAGGAAGTTGAAGTCTCTAGTACTCCTGCTCATGGCAATCATGGTTGTTGCCCTGGCTTGGAAGGTCAACCCCGGGTTAACTGCGCTCTTGCCTGGGATCAACTAGAAGAAGTAACAAATGATGCTGCTGATAGGCAGGATGCACTGGAACAAGAGGTAAAAAACCTCTCTTGCTTAACTGAGACAATGGATGTACAGGTCATCCCCTTGGTTGCTCAGACCACTTCTCTGACCACCTGCCTCAATGGGAATGCTGGTACCCTATTGGTGCAACAGATTAAGATTGATGAATTTGGAGCTGCTGCCGCTACCGCTAGAGATATTAGTGGGCAAAACAGCTCTACCTTGGATACCCTAGAGGAAAGCCTTTGAATCCTCTGGGCTAGACAGACTGCTGCTGAATCTGAGTTTGAGGGTAATCCCCACATTAACGTCCTCAACCCAGGTGACAACAGCAAATCCACCTCATCATCCATTGACCCCAATTATAAGCATTTGTTCAAACAGATATTTGACCCTAAAACCTCTATCATTGCTGCCTTTCTGACAATTTATAAGACTGCAATGCGTAGGGCCACCAATAAACTTAAGAAGGAACATATTCTTACCTGTCTGCATTTCACGTGCCAAGAAGATGTGGTCCCCAAACTCCCTTCTATTGTCACTTGGGAGGACATGAAGTGACTCCTAATTGAAGAATTCAGAGGAGATCTCAGCTTGAAAGGCAAGAAGGATGAGTTTATGCATATTGCCTTTAAACCCAAAGAAACCCTGGCTGAATTTGCCAATTGTTTCTACATTGAAGAGCAACAGTTGATCACCAGTAGAAAGCTAATTCCCCAGGAAGTGTACACAGCATATTCAAAACACTTTGAAGGTGAACCAACTCATATGTCTGCACTTCAAGGCCCACAAGGCTTCTCTTAATTCAATGAAGAGTATCAAGAATCTCCTGCAGGACATGCATTTGAACCATGGGGGTACTGTAGTACGCAAAAATAAGGCCAATAATACAGGAACTACCTCCCGTACTCCGCGCATTATGATTCTAGGCTCAATTGGGCAGTCTAAGAGACAAGGATGTCATAATTGTGGCCAAATAAGACACCACTCACGTCCCTGCACCAACCCTCAGGTAGAGGGTTGTGAACCAAAAGAGCAGGCAAGAAAAGAGAGGTCAGCTTAGAGGCGGAGACGCTCTCTGCTGACCAATCTCCCCTGTATCCTCCTGATCCCCCTTCTGACAAGGAATCTTCCCCCTTGGCTGGCCTGACTATCCTTCACTTGTTCCATAACCTCTCTAGTGATTCTGAACCTGCTGACTCTGACTGCAATGAGTCTGATGATTATGGCTACTCTGTGCTGTAGTCCCAGAGACAGCTTCTGTCCCTTACAAGCTATGTTCAAGGAAAACCATAACTACAACTTGCCCATCTTTGAATGAAGCTAAGGCCGTAGTGGCTTGTCCTTACTTAGCTCAGGCTCATTGTCCCCATGTTTTGTTGGATTCCTCTGAAGAGGCTGCTGAACTAGCAGAAGCTTGTTTTCAGAATGTGATAGTATCTCTCCTCTTACAGACTGTGTATAAGGAAATTTCTGCCTTACGGTGCATGCTGGTCAAATGTGAGAAAGAAATGGAGGCAGCTCAGGACATGCTGGCTGTCTTGTACCCCTTTGGGAAAGATACAACCTGTGTGGAAGTATCAATCCAAAAGGTTAAAATCAAGGCTATCTTGGACACAGGCTCTCCTGTCAATGTGGTATTGTCCAAGCTAATGAAAAAACTTAAGCTGGCTCCTGACCTCAACTACACTCAATCATATGGTACAGCTGGCATGGCTCAAACTCAAGCCATTGGTGCCTACTCCACTCTGCCAATGAGGTTTGGGAAGCTTCTTATTGCATCCCCTGCTGTTGTCCTAGAAAAAAAGTTACAATCTCCTGATTGGTACACAATTACTTTGAGAGTACAATAAGATTGTGAACCTTTGAGATGGGTACCTATTGCTCTTAGGGTATGAGATCCCTCTAATCTTTGAAGAACCCCCAGTTCTCCCGGGTAAACGTCTTAAGACTTGTGTGCTCAAGTACCCCACAGGTATCTTATCACTCAAGTACAGGACTCATTCTTTGAATATATGTTCCCCTCCTCCTTTCTGTCCTGCAGATAAAGGTGTGCCTCTTCTTGCCCCTGCAGCTATTACCATCCCTCCAGGCTCCCAAGTGATTATAGACCCCCATATATCATACAAACTACCTGAAAAATCATTTCTGGAGCTATATTCACCTGATTCCTTAAGCTTTAAAGAGCCTCAGTTATGCCCTGGGATTTTGGACTGGACTCATAAGGAGCCTGTTCAGCTGTTATTGGCTAACCTGACTGCCCTGCCTATGCAGGTGACCAAAGGCCAGGTTGTCAGGCATGGTTGCATTTTAGGGTCAGAGCAAGTGGCGTCCCTCTACCCCTTTGGAACATTTAGTGATTTCAACTTGCCTGAAGTAGACCCTCAGGCTCTATCCTTGTTCACCATCACAGACTTCCCTTAACTGTCACCCATTCAACAAAAAGGTGTTCTGGAACTGCTAGACCAGTTTAAAGATACCTTTGCCTCTGGACCCACCAACTATGGTCTAACAAAGGGGGTTATTGACCAGTTAGATACGGATGATGCCCTGCCCTTTTTTGCCAAACCCTACCACCACAGAAGGGTAGAAGATGCTCAGATCTCTAAGGGGCTTAAGAAGCTCTTAGATGTTAGGCTACTAGCTCCCTCTCAGAGCCCTTGGGCCTCACCATTATTGATCCTCAAAAAGAAGGATGGAGGCCACCACATTGTGATGGATTACTGCTGCCTGAACTTGCTCACCAAAAAGGACTCTTATCCTCTGCCTAGAATTGATGATGCTCTTAGACAACTAGGGGGATCAAATTTTTTCTCCACTATGGATCTAGCATCAAGATACTGGCAGGTTGACTTGTCTCCTGAAGATAGAGAAAAGGCTGTGCTTATCACTTCTGAAGATTGTTATGAACCCACTCATATGCCCCAAGAACTCTGCAACTCCCTGACTACATTTCAACGGGCTATGGAATCCATCTTATAAGATCTGAAACTCTCCTGCGTCATTGTATACCTTGATGATATTACTTTGTTCAGCTCCACATCTACTGACCATTTGGACCACCTCAAAGCTGTCTTCATCAAAAATTGGGAGGCAGGCTTAAAACTGGCAACCACCAGAATTAACTCATTCCACAAGTCAACTTACTATATGTCAATAATCAGAAGTAAAAATACTTTAATGTCAACAGCATTGAAAAGTCAGAATTAAGTTTTAACTCATGCAGACTACTAAACGTCAACACTTTTTTAATAAGCAGAAACCTGTTTCCTGAACATTTTACTTAATAAAAATTAAGCTTCAATAAACTTTTTAGGGTAATGTGACAAGATAGATTTTAAAAAGTCCATAAAAAAGTATACATTACAATTAAAAAAATTCATAAAAATACACTTCAAAAATAATTCACTACAAAATTAGCTATCTTTACTATAAAATATTTTTTCCACTTATTAAAACAAAAAATCCAATACACAAAAAGATACTACATAAAATTTCACAAACTGTAATAAAATATAAAAATCAAAAATAGTAATATAAAGTTTTTTCTATATTGAAAACTACAGAAAACATATAATTTACTAGTAAAATACCAATATAGACCATGTAATACAGTCTAAAGCATCAAACTATCACTAGAAAAATCAATAATTTTATAAAAATAGTATCATAAATTATTAATGAGTTATTTATAATAACTATTTATTTAAAAATATTATACTTGACATATAAGAACTATATACAAAATTAGGCAATACTCAATAAATTTAATTAAAAACTAGACTGTGATCACCTGGTTGCCGTTAAAAACTGTGGCAATCTTCTTGATTTATTCCCCAATCTCTGAAAGCTTATATTTGGCCTTGACAACGTCCTTGATCTTCTCTTGATATTGTTTCTATTTGTTGGTTCTCTTCTTCTTAGATGGTCAGTTCTCAATATCTCTGATGGATGCAGCAGTCTTCCCCTGTTGGACTTTGAGGTGTTTGTAGAAGGTGTTGTATCTGGGCTTGATTCCAAAGGAGGACTTGATATGCTTATGCCAGCCCTCTAAAGATGAAGTAGTTTTCATCTCATCCTTAAGAAACTCCTGGTAGCAGTTCCATTTGGCTTTGGCTCTGGGCTTGCTCCGGCGCTTAGTGACCTTACGTCCAATCCACTGTGGTTCATAATATTCAATGAAAGGGTAGAAGGCACCATCATGTTTCTTGGCATATGGATCCTGGCATAGGAGCTCAAAGGCTTGTCCAGCATGCTCTGGCTTTACAAAGGCTAGTGCTACAAACTTCTGAATTAAGAACTTGCACTTTCCTGATGTATCTAGACAGTGGAGCTTGCTGAGCTCAGGTAGACCCTTTAGTTGCCTGTTGACAGCCTGTCAATAATGGAAAAAACATTCCTGTACCTCTCCATCAAAAGTACTTACAAAAGCGTTATACTGGGCAGTTTCATAGTCCATGATTATAGTTGAGGGGCCAAGTGCTTTATCTTGAGCTTCTTTTTCTGCAGCAAGGGTGGCTTCATCCTTTTCATCATCATCTGGATTGGCTCTAGTGTTATGGCCAGGGGGACTCTTTCTATTACTGGGTAGGGCTGTCATGCCCTCCTGAAGGATTTTAAAGGCCCTTGTGTAGATCTCTTCTGTTGCCCCAGGAAGCAGAAAGTAGGCAAATGTGAGCACCTTGCTTTCAATATGGGAATGTACAACCTATAGTTGGTAAAAAAGGCGGGGCATACTGCAAAGGTATCATCACATAACCAGGTCTCTGAATCCCTCAACTGCTACAGGTTCTGTTGTGTAGCATAGCATATAATTCTTGCCTCTGCTGTAGGACCATCATCATGTAAAAGGAATACCTCATCACCATTGAACATCTTTAACTCCTCCGTCAAGACTAACTCTCCTTGAACCATGGCTGATTTCTTATGGGGGACTAGGTCACGGTGTTTGTCACATATGTACTTCACTAACTGGTCGAGGTCAGGGATGAGCTTCAGGTTCTCATTACTTAGGTGTGTGGTGGCCTTAACTGCCAGATCAGAAGCCTTGACATCTTTTGAGACTGAGACCATTTGGTAGAGGTACCACTTTAGAAGCTTTTCAATAAGATTTATTGGAGCATTGCATGTGTGCTCTCCTTTTTCACTAGTGACTTTATCCCATCCTTCTGTAATGATTCTGGCAGCACAGCTTCTATCTTCACATACATAATTCTTGCTTCTTCCTGCTCTATTCTGATTTTTGCAATTGAAAACATAGCCATCACAGACTAAACTTGCACCTCCTTTGACAGAAATTAGAGGGAAAACCCGAGAGAACTTCTTTGGAGCTTAAAATCTCCTTTGATGTTACATATATTGTGAACCTTTAGGGGATCCCATGGGCCAATTGGTGCTTGATGATAGTCAGACAGGTAATCATTAGAATCTTCTTTATTGCTCCTTGATGAGAAGGATAGAGGTGCAGATTTGTTGGGCGGTGGAGGGGAATTATCTGGAGTTGGATTCTTGCGCTTTCTGGACTGGGATGAGCTTGATTCCTTGGGGCTTGATTCCTTTGATCTTGATTCATCTGGGCTTGGCTGGGGTTCTGGACTCTTGGGTATCTTTTTTCTTCCTTGCTTGTTTAGTGGAACCTCATCTTCTTCTGATTGGTACCAGCTTGAAGAAGAGGAGAGGGCAGGGGAGGGCTCTTTGCTTTCAGGGTCTGGGGTCTTCTCCTTTGTCTTCTGTTTTGTTAAGGGCTCTTTGGCTGGTTTTTTGTTGGGGTAGAGACTTTGGGCCTTTCCAGAGGCTTTGGGTACTTTCTTGGTTGACTTGGGGTTATTTTGTGGCTTCTTGGAAGATTTGTCCTACAATAATTAGAGTAGATTTCATAAAGTAAGAATAATCATTTGAGACATAATAAAATTAAATAATAATCACTTGTTTTAAATTTTATTATTAATTAAATAGTTTATAGAAGTATAGAAAGTAATTTTAGAACTAGTTTATTATTAAAGAATAGAAAAACCCCATGTTTAAATAAAAAGTCAATACTCTGGTAGTCACAGTAGTCAAAATATTTAATTTAGTTTGTCAGCATAAAAAACACTTTAATTTTGATGTCAACATACTGACAGTCAGCATTAAAGTGGAAAAACACTATGTAAATCACTTATAATGCTTGGTTAATATTTTCCAGAGTTGGTTTTTTAAGGCCAAAATTGATTATTTTAAATTTTAAAAAAATAAAGAGTTGCATATGTAACTTATGAAAACTAAATGATAGGGATTGTAGAGGAAAGTCTGAAGTACAGCCCTGGGTACTTTGGCCTGAATTACCATACCATTGTATGTGTGCTTTTTGTTAAGCGGCAGTGTTTTACTAATAAATAAGTGAAGGTGTTGATATTCAGGCAGTCAGTGTTCTTTTATAGCAACTCTCCTATTAAATCTTGCTTAAATTATGCCACTCTTTTTGCTTAGCCAAACCCCTTGTTGCAATTTAGGCAACACGTCAATTTGAAACAAAGTTGACATTATAATTACATATATAAATTCTAGTTTTAACATATGTGTGTTGGCTTAAGTGGACTTCTGGAAATAAGCTATAGTTTATCCAGTGAGTTTAAAATAACAGTAATTATCTAAATAATACAAAGAATGCTCTGAAATTTGGCATATGTCTTTGTTCAATGATTATCTTAATATATATTTAATAAAAAGAGTAGTATGAAATATAAAAAGTAGTTATTTTTAGAATATTGTGTATTTTATTTAGAAATTTATGAATTCTTATTTGGGGTTGACATCCAGATATTACTTACTGTAGTCAACCTTAATGTAAAATATAAAGAGACTTACATTTTCATAGTAAATTATATTAGGTTTTTGGCTTAAAATTAAGCCTTTGTTTAAATGGTGTTGACATTATATCTGTTCCTTTTTAATTTTGCAATTCTGACTTAATAATTCACTATGAAAAATTAGCTTAGTTTTGGAAATGCCCAATTCCGGCAGATAAATACCAAAATAATGTTGACTTACTGAATGTCAACAAATTGTTGACATTCAGTAAGTTGACTTCCGGAATGAGTTAATTCTGGCAGTTGCCCTTAAAACTCAAACCCTCTAAATGCTCCTTATTCAAGAAACAACTTAAATTCTTGGACCACGAGGCCACCCAAACTGGAATATGCCCTATGAATAATAAGGTGGAAGCCATTGATAAGATGCAGCCCCCCAAAAACCTACAGGAGGCCCAAGTCTTTCTTGGTATGATGGGGTACTATCAACAATTAATCCCTGATTTTGCTGAACTAAGCAAACCCCTTGTCCAGCTCCTTTGTAACGTACCCTTTGAGTGGACTGAAAACCAACAACAGTATTTTGAAGCGCTGAAAGTCAAACTCTAGGAGGCTCCCATCTTAGTCTACCCTTATTACAATAAGGAGTTCATCTTCTACACCAACACTAGTGGAGTAGCTGTGGGTGCTATCTTAGCCCAGCTTAATGATGAAGGTGTGGACTGACCTGTGGCCTATTCTTCACAAGTCCTCAAAAAACATGGGAAGAACTATAGTGTCATAAAAAAGTAATACCTAGCTGTTCTGCATGCAGTAAAATAGTTCAGGTACTACATTTACTGGACTCACTTCACAGTAGTTACAGACCACTCATCCCTAAAGTGGCTGCAGCAATTAAAGGAGCCCAAAGGTCAACTAGCCCATTGGGCCTTATGCCTACAAGGATATGATTTCATTATAGTACATTGTCCTGGTGCACAACATCAGAATTCTGATGGTTTTAGGATGCCCATACTAGCCATCTATCCTGCTGACGCCAATTGCCTATACGAGTTGATAGGGTATCCTGACTCCTGGACCACCGAGCCAGAAGACATTTGTCTGGCACTTCAAGACTATGAGATTAGGCTGATTGACCACAAATTATCAGGCTAATCATTGCATGCAGATCTTAACAGTTACACACTTTATTATCACTTGGTCATCATTATATCAATAGATATGGCAGTTATACACCGTGCAATTGTTTGTTAATTATAATAGATGTAACAATTATACACCATATTATCATTTGGTTATCACTTAATCAAGTGTAGTTATTATATGACGTTTAATTGTTAGTTTAGTATGATATATATAACAATTATACACTGTATTATCACTGATTATCCCAATGTGTAGTGATTATACACCGTATATTGCTTGCTTTGTTATAATTGATGTAACTATTATACGCTGTATAAACATTATCCAATATAGTGAACATCACTGATTACACAGTGTGTAATCACTAAATCATCAATTGTATATCACCTATTCTACCCTACTAGATGTTGTATCAACTCAGCCCCACACAGCCTGATAAACTTATATGTCCATATCAAACAAGTGATATACAAGTGGCTAATAAATACCAAGTTTGAATCAGTATTACACAGCATATAATTGGGTTCCTTATTGGTTTGGGTCAGCATTACACGGCAGATAATCCTCTGAGTCACTAATGGATTGAGTCTGCTATTATACAGCATATAATCCCTAATTCAACTCGTTGCATTAATAAGCAGAAGGTTTGCCAACCAGAAAAAAAAATCACTGATTAAGCCCTGCAAATGGAATACCAGAATTCTACCTTCCAATGTAGGAGAGCTGAACAGGGACAATTTCTAAGCATCAACTAAATATGGTGTAGTTTCCCAGCGCAATAATAGGCGTGTAAGATACAGCTAATTAATAAATGACAGTAGGCTAGCTCAAGAAGAGCATAGGCTGTAGCTGAAGTGCCATGGACACCTGCTAAGGCCAGTAGCATATCACGTGCCAAGGACAGCCAATCAGGATGGGCGTAGCCAGCAAAGATAGACCTATTGAAAAGGTAGCCACTGAGAACTGTCTGAAAGGACAAGAACAAGGGTTGTTACAGTATATATTGATACAGACGCCTGAAAGGATAACAATAAGTTCATAGTTACACCTGGATAGATTGCAGTCGTTGGCTAGATTGTACTCCAGTATCAATAAATGTAATTATATTCAAAGTTCTATTCTATTGTAGTATGTAGTGCTCTTGCATAGGATTAGGTAGAGTACATTGGCAAGGCTAACATCTATCTGTAGCTTTGAACATACCAGAAATAACACAAGTTGCTCAACAAAGACCTATCAAAGGATACTGTGATTTGAGATAGACAACTCTTCAAAAGAGTCAACCACGCTTATCTCCCTACATTTGTCCTAGAATGAGAGTTGCCATCATCCTCCAAGCCCACATTGACACGGGACACAGAGGCATAGCAAAAACTCATGACTGGTTGTGCAAAAATCTCTATTATGAAAATATGCGCCTCCTAATTCCTGATGCCCTTGCCTCCTGTCATTCTTGTCAGCTCCAATGACTCCAACCTTCACAGCATCAGTTCAAGCTCATCCCCCTAAGAATGCCTTTCACACTGTTAGTATTAAGCTATTGGGCCTCTCCTGTGCTCTAAGTCTGGGTATCAATTCATCTTGGTAGCCGGAGACCACTTAATCAAATGAGTTGAAGCCAGAGCAACCAAGGATATAACTGCCAAGACCACTTCTAATTTCTTGTTGCAATATATCTTCTAATGTCATGATTGCCCTTAAGTCCTGCTTTCTGAAAATGGGACCAACCTTAATGCTCACCTCATAGCGTCCATTGTAGAAGCTATGGGTACACATCAATCCTTCTCTGCACTGTATAACTTGTCAATCAACAGGACTGTGGAACAAGAAAATTCCACCCTTGTGTCCATCATGAGGAAGCTTACCCTCTCTGATGCCGCTAACTGGAATAGTTTCTCCCTGCTGCTCTCTTTGCGTATAGACTCAGCAGACATCAGGTGACTAGCCAGTCCCCCTTTTCCATGCTGTATGGACAAGAAGCTACTACCCCCTCAATCTTGGGACCCCTGTTGATTGAGGTTGACGCCTCTGCCAATCCTGAAGCCCATGTCAAAGTCTTGACTAATTGTATCATCAACATCCAAGCTACCGCCTATTCTACTGCTTATAAGGTCAAAACCCTAGAAATCTTGTCCTCTAATGCTTCTAGAGCCCCCCTCCCTGAGTACTAAGTGGTTGACCTAGTCCTCTATAATCAAAATTGTACTGGAGGCCATGCTCATAAGCTAGACTCCCTCTGAGTTGGACCTTGTGAAGTCACCTACAAGAAAGGTATCAAGTATACTGTGAAGCTGCTGTCCTGTGGCTGTCCTTTTGCCTGAATACACCCCAAATTCCTCACAAATATCAACTCCCTGTATCCAATATTGAGGGGGGAGATGTCGTAAATTGCGCCATTATTGCCATTTTGATATGGCCTTCAAATAGTGATATGTGCAAAGATTTGGTTGGTTTCACTTTTGATTTTGGGAATTTCTCCCCTTCCACAAATAGGTCTGGCTCAATATCCACCCATTCCGGAATATCATACTTGTCCTTGACTGATCCTGGTATAACTTCCCCCAACAGGACCCCCTCTGCCACTTGGTCTACCTAATGAGTGATCATCAGCCTTTGTCTACCATTTAAGTAGAATCATTTCTGTCAAGATTGACAATTCTTTCCCTCTGGAAACCCAGGTCCGGGAGCAGGATTCAAACCCCGGCCCTGGATCCCTACGGGCTGCCAGGTCTATGGACTGCTGGGCCGCCTGCATGTGTTTTTTGGGGATCAGACCCTGCAAGCTGAGGCTTCTGTGAATTCCCAAAGCCAGAACATTGACACCAGCCCAACCATAGTGGTGCCCAAAGAGGAGCCTCTTGAATTGCCTAATGAAGGCAGAGATAGCGCTTATGTAAGCTTCATGAGTTTGAAGTCCTCTCAAGCAACCAATCAGGAGTCTACCCAGGAAAGAGGCACGGGCCTGCGGCCTGGCCCCATGACCACAACACTAAAGCAAGACAATCAGGTAGCAAAATCAAGATTTTTGACCAATGAAAGAACTCTCGGGCCAAGCGCCATTTTGCTGCTTACAGACTCAAGTACCCAATTCCCCCGGCCAAGCTTTCCCCAATGCCCTGATGAACCCATGGAAAATGTTAAGTTTGGAGGTGGGGTGCTATATAGACCAAAGGACCCTGCGCTCCAAACTTATTGCCATTTTTGAATAAAGATTATGCTACTTTGGCTCATACAGCTATTACCATATTTTGTATTTGCCGTCTATAAGTTAAGTTCAAGATCCCCCTGCCCCTCTGCCTGCAGTTTTCTGTCCACCTGGTGCTCCCTTTGGGCCCGTTCATTTTACTGATTACCCATTAAAGCCCAAATATAAGGATTACACACCAGAGAAAATAATCAAACTTGACCCATTAGCCCGCATCCAATCCGTCGTCAGATTCAACTGCCAAGGCCCGTGGATATTCTCTACCCCCAAGTTATTTAGAGTAAAATTCAACTATCTCCTGGCCTACAACATTTTTATGGAACCACCTGTAACACCAAAACTGATGCTGGCCTCTTCCCCTGACCTGCCAACTGACCATACCAGCAAGCTTTTTGGTATAGTGTACATCACCCTCACTAGGGTGGTGGACATAATTGTACTGGCTGCCAGCCCGTGGTCTTGGTTAGGAAAGTCTGCTTCTTACCTCTTAAAGTTAGCCCCTCTCTTGTGGTGGGCCCTGCCCACAAAAAACCTGGCCCAAGTTACCTCCAAAACCGGCAGGCTGGCCGCCCGAGAGTGGGTCCCTGACAATTTCTCCTGATAAAGACAAGTTTATCCACATTTGTTTTGGCTTTAATATTCTTCAAGTTTTTTACTTTCCTTTTTGCCAAAAGGAATTCTTCATCTTGTATTCCAGGAAATTAAGGTATGTGCCCTTAATTTTGCCCTGAAGGCTAACCTAAGGCTAGCTTCTAACCACAAATCTTTTGTTATAAAGATTTCCTGCCGTGTCCTCCTGGATGTTGTCCCCAGGAACCAAACATGACAGTCATCATATTGACTACCACCCAGGTTAAATCTAGAGGAGTCTACCATTGATCAGGCTTGCAGACCAGACTAAAAAGATAAAAATCCTAAGCCAATTGTATTTGAGTAGCTCTGATTAGGAGAAAATCATCTCATCAGCTAGTAGCCATCCTCAGGCTAGCTAGACCTGGGAAGTGGCCCAGGTAGACAACTGACTCTGCTGGATTAAGGGGTTCAGCTGTAGAGCCCTTTCTTGTTCCTGTGAAGAACATGGCTGCTGTGAAAGCTGTTGCCTCATACCTCAGAATAAATGTCTTAGTCAACTGAACTTTTTATGCAGAGCGGCCTGATGAGTTTTCTTCCAAAATCCCCTCTAATGATTAGTACCCTGCCAGGTTGCAGAAAACATGTGGGTAGCTGGGCCAACCTCAATGCCAGTCTATATGAATAAAGTTGATATTACTTATCCTATTCTCTTTTGGGCTTAACAATGAAGTGTAGTCCATTCCCCCAAATCTATTCCTCATATTCAATATATATTGGTTAGAGAGGAAGATTATGCTGTGGTCATGTGGTATAGATCTGTATAGTGAAATATAGGGACATAGATATGAACCCTTATCCATAAGTAAGAGGAATGACACATTGCCTCCGGGCAGCGGGGCAGACTTGTTACTTCTGATGACTCACAAAAAGATTTCCTGGGCCACAGGCTACACCAAAGTCACTGGTTCCCCTGAACTTTCCTGATGCTGGAATACTTGGGGTATCATCTTGGTAGATGATAAAATACCTTGGTCAATGGTCTTGACAGAGTTTCTT
Source organism: Entomophthora muscae (assembly GCA_014839935.2). Classification (NCBI taxonomy): domain Eukaryota; kingdom Fungi; phylum Entomophthoromycota; class Entomophthoromycetes; order Entomophthorales; family Entomophthoraceae; genus Entomophthora; species Entomophthora muscae. The sequence goes on from QTSX02005864.1 coordinate 71,922, forward strand.
AGTTTGAATCTGTTTTGAGTGGAAAAGGTATATGTTTTATCCAGAATAGGAGTGCCAATCTGTTATAAGGTTATGAGTGTCTGGGTTGTCTGTATTAAGTGTTTAATTCTTATAGGGGATATTTTTGGGGTCTTGCTTGCTGGAGCATGTTTATTTACTGCCGGGGATACAGTTTCATAGGTTTGTTGATCGTTTATTGGGGTGTTGGTGATTTGTGCTTACAGATGTGTACCGCATGTGTTTAACTATTGGATTAAATAGGTTTGATATTTTTAATTGATCCATCTTCTGATTTGAACAGTGTTGAAGGTAAAGGGGTATGTACCTAGATTAAGAATTACTCAATAGCGTACCAATAATGATAATGTATTTATCTGGGTGGTAACCTTTTGAATCCCATCTCAAAAGACGCTGAACCCCCGCAATTTAAAAGGGAATATCCTTTCGGAAATGGCGTGGGTAAAGAAATGTCCAATCAGCACCTTCATCATGGCGAATTCGGTTCAGACGGGCACTGGTGGTTCCATCGGGAAAGTGTAGGGTATGCATCTGGAATGATACATAACTTTGATCTAGATCTGGGTAATTAGTGATACTTAAGGTTGCCTTGGTAGATTCTTGTAAGCTCTGGCTACGGATCTCCCACCGTGATGGGACCTACAGTGGCGCTGTATAGAAGGGGTTTGAGTAAAGGTTTAAAGTTTGATATCGATTCCAAACCAGCGATTGATTAAGTTCTCGGATAGCGAGACTGGTATCAATCAGGACAACCTCGATCTTTTGCTGGGTTCAATTAAGCCGGGATGATCTGGTGAAAATAATATCATTCAGCCAATCATATCGGACAGCAAGCTGATGTTTTTGACTAAAGATGCAAATGTTTTTGTTGATAAACTGACCGCCATCTCGTCTATTTTTTAAAAGCTGTTTGATCATGTATGTAGTGATAGTTTGATTTTTTATTTGTTAACTTTGAAGCGATTGCCATGTGAAATAGGGATACGCTTATATCATTTGGCTTTCAGTGATTGATATGATTTGGTTCAAGTCTGGTTGGCTAATTCTAGGGACGTTATTGCCTGAGGTCCAATATGAAACAAATATATTTCTTTAAATGGGATAGCAAGCCGAGGTAAAACCTTTTATGGAACCTTGATATCCGAATCCTAATCCCGAAGCCATGATATCATCTCTAGGGCTACAACATTGGAACTGGGGTGGCTACGAGTTAAGATGGGACAAAAGCTATTCACTTCCTGCAGGGAGCTGATGATCTCAGCCACTTGGAATCTGACGTATAAATAGGAGGTGATCGGCTGTAAGTTTGAGGAGCTACTCTCAATGGAGGGGCGGATACCCCTTTATAGATGATTTATGATCGTAAAATTTGCCGATTGCTTCCAATTAGCCAAAAGCGAATGCTGCTTGGCTTAGTATTTTTCAAACCGTCTCAGCCAAATCCACCCCGAATCTAATGATTCCAAATCTGGAGTTAAAGTGTTCAGCCACTGGGGTCTAGGTAAGACAAATGATACGTAGAATCCCATATTAATTTTAAAGCCTAACATCAGGAATGACATGCTTTTAATCTGTTAGATTGGGTTAAGGAATGTGAACAGAAATGTAATTTAGTGAAAAGCCATCTGCATATTGAATATGTTTGCTATGCTTTCCCTACCAGCCAATTATTCAAAGGAAGGATGATGAATAAGCAAATATTGATGGGAATTGGTAAATATTATGAATTTGGCTTTACCAAATACCAAACTTTAACGCCCAAGAATGCGATCTTCTGAAGCGCTAATTTATAGTTTATTAAACTTGAATTTAAAACGGCTTTTGCTCTGCACACCCGCCACAGCGATGAGAACGCTTGAAATGTAAAACAACAAAAGGCTAGTTTAAAATTCAACTGCTTTCGGATGCAGCCAAGAAGCATAGCCAGGGGCCATTCACATGAAACTCCTTCAATTTTCAAAGGATATAAAGCCACAATTTAAGCTTTCTTGACAGTATGATTCCCAAAAAGCTATCCAACTTTCTCAACTGCCCCTACAACCAGGTTCCTTTCTGGCATAGATGCATCATGCGTCTTCCAATACAGGCATTCATTTATTTCTTTCTGATCCCAGTCCCTCTATCCGTCATTACGCTCGCCTACCTGCTGACAGTCGACAAGTGGTCCGTGATGCATAGCTTGTTGTTTGTTTGGAGCACCTGTGAGATTGCGTTCTTTATAAGCTGGAAGAAGCAGATGCAAGTTCCATTTAAACGCAAGCCCTTCACAGGCGACCAGACGGCTCGAGCCACACTTGCTAAGCGCTTTCTGGCTCACGCTGGAAATATCCAAGAAGCATTTGCTGGGTGGATGCATGAACGTCCGGATGAGCCTCTACATATTGAATACTTCAAACCTTTGATTAATTTCTTCTTCTTCGACAAGAAAGAAGAAGAGATGACTCTCAAGGAAAAGGTAGAGGCAGAAGAGGTCTATAAGTTGTTTAATGAAAAGATCCCGTCAAACCCTGACCCTAGCCAGCCACTGAAGAGCTTTAGCTTTATTGATCAAACAGCCGATGACATGCCCTACCATCCCAAGCCATTGATGCTCTACTTGACAGTGAAGGCCCTTCAAACATTGACATCATCAATCCTGTATACACTCGGCTTCCGTAGATATGTCACAAGAGGCCTTGCTTACTGGTTTCTTCCGGGAAATTCCCCTAAACCTCCCGTCATGTATATCCATGGCCTTGGTATGGGATACTTTGTATACTTGCCAACATTACATGCTCTTCTATCATCCAATCCCGGGAGAGGAGTGATCCTTGTTGACTTGCCTCATGTCGGCATGGCTCCTGTTGATGTTATTCTCAACTATGACCAGACGATCAAAGCAGTTGATGCCATGTTTACTCGACATCGCCTGGAAAAGGTATCTTTGGTTGGCCACTCGTACGGGTCGCTGGTGGCCAGCTGGCTCATTCAGAAGCGGCCGCAATACTTGAGCCATGTTCACCTTGTGGATCCAGTTTGCTTCATGATGTGGAAACACAACCTTCTCTACAGCTTCCTTTTCGAGGAACCCAAATGCATTTTCCACGAGTTTATGCGGTTCGCCCTCTCCAAAGATCCCAACATCAGCCACACCCTCAGCAAAGAAGTGTACTTTTATGAATCCATGCTATTCCCCGAAGACATCACCGTCCCCACAACAGTCTTCCTTGCCGACGATGAGTGGATAATCGATGCTGTTGAAACCAAGGAGTACTTGGAGAAGCGACTGCCAAGCCACAGCAATCTCGTGATGATGGACACCTTCCATGCCGGGGTCGTGTTCCAATCCGACTATTACCTTGAACTCGTCTCCCACATCTAACCTACCCAGGTCGCTGAACTCCCCCGAGACGAATCCCATCTTTAAACGTCCTTCCGCCACCTAACTAGCACAATAAACTACCAAGCAAACCTTGCCGTTCCCCCCTAAACCTTCACGTTTAAATCTATCCGATTTGGTGACGGGACCAAATCGAATCGAGATGCACTTGGTTTCCGGGAAGATAACCCCCCTAAATTTTTATTCCACAAACGGATCCACCCCTATAGAACCCCAGATCTAGCATGCAAATGGCTTCTCGCGAGATCCGCTTCCAATCTCTCAACCTTACTCGAATAAATACTGTAGAACCGGCCGGTTAACTTGATGGGCGCCGTTAATAACCGCAGCCTCCGACCGTTTTAAAAGCCAATTTCGACAGCGTAGACCATCCGCCACGGTTTAAATCTGCCGCCTAGTTATCCCAATAAGGGCTAAGAGAGCTGGTAAACTCCAGGATCCCAAGATTTTAGGTATGTTGACTATCCTCCTATCGCATCCACCTGGATCAAGATAACCTGGTATCCCCAGGCTCACACTACCTACCACATGTTACTAGAGGGAAGACGTGAATGTCCACATTTAGACTACTTCAGTTCCATCTGCGCTCGGTTAAATGTTCCAGTGTCATCTCAGATGAACTTGCTTATCCTTTCACCCTTCAAAGATACGATATTCCCAAAAAAGAAGTGAATGAAAAATCTCCCTTTCAAGTATCTACACCATTTCTCTCTATAAATACATGTGATATCTATATTCCTGCCCAAGCGAAGCTTTGTGGTCACAATAACACCCTATCTTCCTATCATATTCTAAAATAAAAAAGGAAGGTCAGTCTCACCATCCCTCCCTATACATCTCTATACCTTACCAGCCCCTATATCCCCTCCAGGGAACTATATCCCTGTCGTAACTTCAGCTATCGGTTGGTTGATAACTGCTAACGCTTAACTCGACTACAACCTTATGTGTTACTAAAGATTAAGCTAAGATAAATCTTTCAGCCTAATGTGTATAATAAGTATAAGTTCATGTAATTCAATCTTTATTTAATCAATCAAGGAGAGAGTTATATAGTAAGGGAGAGGATTAATGAGAGTCAATAGAACAACAGGATCATCTGATTGCAGCCCAATCCCCTCTATTGCTTAGCCCAATATAAAACTAATGATTGGATGATCATCAGTTAATATGAACTCAAAATACAACCTAGTTGATTGTTTGGACTAGTTATCATCGGTGGGATACACTATCTAGAAAGACACAATCTAGAAAACATTATCTAGAAAACACCATCTAGAAAGACGCCATCTAGAAAATGTGTCCTAAAACGCCATCTAGAAACCCTATGTCAAATTTCTGGCAGAACTGTGTCAAATAACTTAAAAATTAATAAAAACCCCAAAAAATTCAGAATAGTAAGAAAAACATATGGCTAGACTCAAAATAGTCCAAAGATTTCAAATCTGCAATAATAATGTGGTATCAGCTAGTACCAACTTTAGCACACCAAGCTCCAAAGTCAACACACCCCAAAACTTTGATATTTCCATATTGAAATTTGCTCCTATATTTGTATCAATTTACTAAAAATTAAGTAAAAATTAAATGTTTGGAAGTAAATTATTTAATGAGAGAGTAACTTGATCAGGCTTCAGTCCCAAAAGTCTTTGCAATGCCTTTAAGATGGGTAAGGCAGCCTTCTCTGGTGTAATAGGTCAAAAACTTCTTGGTAACACTTGCAAACTTGACCTGCTGATCTGCATGTTTGGATAAAACAGCTTTGCTTTTGATGGCCTGAGGGTAAAACTGGTCCCCATGGATATACCAGATCTTCAGCTTTTTGATAATCATAATGAATCTGGGCTTCTTTATCTTAACCAGGCAAGAAAATTGATTGTACCAACCTTCAAGTGATGAGGTGGTCTTAGTTACACTGTCCTTAACCTGATTATTACAGTTCCAGTTAATGGAGACAATACCCTTGCATATATAAAATCATTAATGAAGCATTTTAAAGCTGAAAACCAAATATTACAGATCCTTTTATGATAAAGAATAAAGTCAGTATATCAAAAGTGGTTTTTAATGGCTGTGTTACAGGGAGATAGTACTATCAAATGTGAGTTAATTTGAGTTGATATATTATATGTGGTCATAAATTAATATCATACTTTATTCCCAGTTAATAAGAAAAAGGCTTGGATTTATCACATAAAAGTATAATTTATTATTTGATTCCAGATGCCGTCTTTATAGATGCCGTATTTCTAGATGGCGTATTTTAGGGTATTTATTAAGTGTTTTTATATTCAAAAAATCTTATTTGGATAACACTCTTTTTGTTTCAATTTGTGATAGTGTTTTCTAGATGCCGTTTTTCTAGATGGCGTATTAGAAACCAATATGTAAAAAATAATTATTTAATATTTTTTTTAATTTTTTTTAATTTTGCTGATGTAAATTCTGACCCTATCACAAATTCTTTTCTAGATGGCGTCTTTCTAGATGACGTTTTCTAGATAGTGTATTGCACCTTATCATCCAGGGCAAGAGTATCATTGCTCTTTGGTTCACCGAGCTTAATGAATCAATGTGTGAATATAGTGACGGCTAGTTTATAACCAATCACTTCATGACAATCCCCAAGGAACATCCCAAGATCCTCAAGATACCCCTCCCTGAGATCCACCAAAGGACCCATAAACCCCCAACTATACCGCTAGAATTCCTTGCCATACCCTTTAGCCAAGCCTGAATCAGATCACAACAGGGTCCCCAAAGTTATATGAAGTTCAGCCCCTAAGCTTATACCATCTTAAACTGTATATCCACCTAACTGTGCTGTTAAACACTGCATCTCAATCTACCTAATCCCAGATTCAATGATGAAAACAGGTATGTGATTCCCTTTACAGAGCTTGAAGTCTCAGCCCCCTTAAAAAACAACCGGTTGCCAAAAAGAGTGGCTCTAGTAAAATTGTACAACAGAGGGGGCAGCAAGGACCCGCATCAAAAGTGAGGAGATAAACCTTGGCTGACCATGATCAAGCTTCCAATCCCAGGTGTGGTGAAATAGCTATGAGGTATGACGCTTTTTACCAGCTTCTGTCAGCCAGACTAGGCTATAGGCCTTACCTGTTGGCCATACAATGCTATAGGCATTACCTGTTGTCCATAAAAAGCTAAAGGCTTTATCTGTTGGCCATACAAGTCTATAAGTCAAAGATGTTGACCAGATCATTCAACATATCATATCTGTTGCTCAGATAAAGTATAATTGATCTGTTAGACAGTCTGTTCCATAATCTGCCCAGATTATGCTCAATTTGCCACAATTGCCTTTGGAACAACCAGTTGTCAACTGATGCTGCTGATCTAACTTACAACCACTCTTGTCAGTTGTAATCTCCACATGAAACTGTAGCAACTAACTTGATTGATCATCAATATTCCATATTGTTGATCAACATTTCAGTTGTCTATCATCTCACAAATGCCTACATAATCTTCACTTGACTTACATAATAAATTAGAGGCCTTTTATTTTAAACCAAATACTGTTGTTTCTCCTTTAACTTGGATAAATTACTTGTCAACTGCCTTTTCAGAGGTGCAGAACTAGGTTATGTATAACCTATGATAGCACCTGTAAGCTATAAGCAGATGTCAAGCTTGTGTTTTCAGCAATGTTAATATAGAGACACCTAGGAATCATAAGTCTTCTGTATACCACTTATCAATTCTGAATCCTCTTTTTTTCCTTCCCCAGTATCCATTGTCTGTCTGGATTATGACTGATTAACATACACTTATTCCACTACCAACCCTGTTCCAACTACATTGTCTTGTTGCTAACCAATAACTTAATTCTTCCCAAAGTATATATTTTCTATCTAGTATCCAACTGACTACTATACACCAACTCTGTATCCTGTCCTGTTTTCCTGTTGCTGACCAACACATGAACCTCTTCTGATGTTGTTAATACTATGATCTTCATATATTGACAATAGTCAACAACTCCTCAGTTTTATGTTGGCAAGGCATATTATATTGTACTCCACCTTGCCTGGTGCTCACATATCTAAGTACTGCTTAAGCTGACAACCTGATAGAGCAGTCATCACACCAGGGGTTCAGCACAGCTGCCCAGCTCTAACCTGTATACCCAGAATCCGCTCCAGTGGGCTTGATGAGTAACTTCTGAACTTCACCCTAAAGAGGCTGGCAGGGACCGACTTATGTGCTTCAAGGTAATTCTAGCTTGATAGACCCTGGATGCTCAGCATAACCTGGGTAGCAAGCTGGCCATATTGCTCATCAGAAGAAGCAGCATTGTGATCCACTCATACTTTACCTCCCTTAAGCCACCCGGCTGAAAGATTTGGGAAAGTCCCTTAGGTCAAAGTTCCTAAAGTTGAAGTGCAAACATTGAAACAGGATGTAGGGTGCGAAAAACAAAAATATCAAAGATCAAAGTGCAAAAATCAATTTTCCAGAAGTTAAATTTGAAGCAGAATAAAATAAAGCTTATAATATAGGACTATATATTTTAAAGTTTACTCTAGACTAAAGAGACCCCAAGTAACTTATTTCTGCAATAAAAATATATGCTAGATAATAAAAAGATCATTAATTTAGCTGTTTTTAAAAGAAAGTTTATTTTGGTTTCAAGAGCAAAATTAGACTAGAATTTATATGCAACTGTGTTCAATTGAATATGAAATATGAGATTCAACAAAAAACTTCTTTATGAACTATAAGTTTAATAAAAAAGGTCAATTTGATTTCCAGCTTATGTAAAGCTATAACAATACCTCAGAATAAGCAAAATAAAGGATTTTCCCTGCAAGATAAAAGCATAAGATTTTAGGGATTTTGTTTATTAGTGATCTTATTTCAATGATATAAATTGTAGAAGTCTGTCAGTAAAATAATATCAAGTACATTACTTTATTATTAAAGCTATACTACACAATTTTATACTTAATAAATGATATAGTCTTATATTGTATTTATAAGTCACAATATTCAAAGATATCAAGAATCTGCCATTCACATATAATAAAATGAAGACTTGAATATTTTTATGTTAAAAGCAATGTACTTCCACCAAAAATGATATATATAGTTTAAAGTTATATATCAAAAAGAAACATTTTATACATCTTATTTTACTCTAATACATATAGTAAAAAAGATATAGTTGAAGATAATCAAGGTTAAGAATGAAAAGAGGATAATAGAAGATAATTGAGGGTAAGAAATGAGAAGATAAGAAGATAATTGAGGATAAGAAAAGAAAAGAAAAGAAAAGAAAAGGAGAAGAGAAGAGAAGAGAGGAGAAGAAGAGAAGAAAGTTTTCTACTTGGTATCAGATTTTTTATAATCCACCCTCTTGACAATGCAGAAATTCTTTAAATTTTTTGGCCCCTGGCGCAGCCAAGGGGCCAAACAAACCTCTTTTGAGGAGGAATGAGAGGTGGGAAAGGAGAATATTCAAGAGAGAAACCTTCAAAAAACCAAGAGCTTATTCTGCTTTGATTTAGCACTTCAATTTCTGCACTTTGTTTTGTGCACTTTGATTTTGTCCTCTGAAATAACACAGGGAAACATAGTAAAATATTATATTAATTAATTATTTTTTGAAATTAGCTCCAAAATACACCAATTTATTATATATTGCAATAAAATAAAAACCTACCAAAAAGACTTCATTTCTTTTATATATATCCAAATACAGTAGTTTTAAAAGCTATGGCAGCCACCAAGAATACCTCAGATTTAAACAAAATGATTTCAGATTTGAACAAAATCCAACTATCTGGCTAAAATAATCACTCTGTTAACAGGGTTTATTGGTGTTAATGGGCAAAATGAGTCAACACAGCAACAAAGGGCTCACGCGCAAAGCAAAACTATTTAAAATAAAATCCAAAATACATTGATTCACAAACAAAATGGTGTGAGTTGACTTTTGGTGTACATATGTTTACTATGTGAATAAGTGACAAAATACACCCCAGCAAGGTGAGTTAAAACTCAATCCAAAAACAAAACACAAGAGCAACTCACTATGTAAACAAAATTTCTCACTCAGTGTGTGCAATGGAATGTAATCTTGAATGATACCAAGGTATCTAAAATAAGACACAAGTTCTGAAACATAAAAATTAAAAATATTGTGTTGGGTGCTTAATTTGGCAGTAAAATCTAAGAAAATGGGTGGATTTTTTGAGTATTCTAAAATGGGTGTTGTAAAACCAAAAACAACTAATTAAGAAATAAAAAATCTATAATTGGGATATTGGGTGGAAAACTCTAATTAAATATCCATATTCAGATAAAAAGCAAAAATCAAAACCAGGGAGTCACTTAATTGAAATTTATTTAATATTTTATTAAATTTTAAAACAGAAGGAACACAACAACAGAGTACCAATGCACCTGTTGTGTGATGTGGTTGCAGTCACCCCCATGGGTCAAAGAACAGAGTTAGTGCAACACAAATGCCTACTCATGAAGGAGGCAGGAGAGGAGAGTTTGATAGTGACACTACACTGACACAGCTGGTTCAAAGAGCACAAGCTGCTAGGGTGCAGAGCATAAACCCTTGGGTCTTAAGCTGACCCCAAAGCCTATCAAGGTTACTTTCACCACAAAAGTTATAGACAAGCAGGCAGAACTTACTGCATATGTGTTTGACATTGTGCACAGGCAATAGTTGGTCCTGTCAGCCATGCTGGAGAAGGTGAAGCCTGTACTTGATACTAGCTACAAGCCCTACATCAGTGATAATGATCAGGAGGAGGACAAGGAGCCCAAGTTCTATCAAACCAATGAGGGACAGTTAGTGCTCAAAAATGTTGCATCCTTCTATAACAAGGTGCCTATGTCTTGCAAGCCAGTCTACAATCAGGACCTATATTCACCAACTCCCCCAAAGACTGCTCAGAAGCGCATCCCAGATATCAAACACATCATCCTGCTCAAGCTAATGTATGAATCTGGTGGCTACAAGGCGGCCATGGCCATTGTTGGAGTGGATCCCTAGTACACCAGCAAGACTTTCCACAAATTCATCAATAATGGCTGATTTTTTGTCACAGAGAAATCCTTGAGTGTTTTTACCATGCTCACCAAGGAGCACAAATGGGCAATCTGCCAGTGGATCACCCAGGACTGCCATCTTGAACTGGCAAATATACAAGCAATAGTCAAGTCCACTTTTGGGGTTGAGGCTTCCATTTCCTTTTACTATCATCTGCTGAAGATGTGCTTTTCCTGGAAAAAGCTCGGGGTATCTCTGTACAACAGAAACAGCCCAGCCAACATTGACATCTGGAAAAACTACGCAGAGGCGTACACTGCCCTTAAAGCCAAGGGGACAGTCAAATTGTATTATATTGATGAATTGACATTTGCCTTGTCAATGCGCAATGGGTATGGCTATGTCCCCAAAGGCTCCAATGACGGGATGGCTTGGCGTGCTGCATTCTGCACCACAGCCTATTCAATGGTGGCTCTCCTTGGTCCAAAGGGGGTTGAGCTATACCAAATTATATTGGGTTTGCATAACAGCAAGACCTTCCTATTATTTCTCTGATTGGTCCAAGAGCACCTGAGGCGCATGAGCCTGGGCTTCATCAACATAATTGTGCTGAACAACATTGGTCTCCATAAGGTGGCTGATATTCTTGAGGAATTCCCAATGATTGACACCAGCATTGCAGTGGGCCCCCAGCATTTGGCCACAGCAAATTTGCGCCTTCTCTTCCTCCCTGCCTATTTGCCCTTCCTAAATCCCATTGAGGAAGTATTTGGGTGGCTCAAGCAAGTCATCAAGCAAGGAATCCTAACTGGGACCAAGGACCTGTTTAATTTGCTGCAGGCTGGGATCCACACCCTCCCAGCTAAGACTGTGGCCAAATTCTATGGCCATACTAATTCATTTATCTCCGCGTGCCTAGCCAAACAGCCAATCAATTAAAGGCTTAGTGTGACCAACTTTTTTATATTATCTAATTTACTATTCAAGATTTATTCATTATCATTTTATGTTTAGATGTTTCCAAGCCCACAGTCACATTCAGCAGGACCATCAATGGAGGTTAGTAATTTATTTATTTTATATTAATTTTATTATGCCATCTGAGGTTATCCCAAAGACTTGATACTGTATTAAGTGAATATATTTATATTACTCTTATCAAATAAATATCAAAAATCAAATTAAAAAATGTAAAATGCACCAGTTAGAATTTATTTTATTGACATATATTATTATGCTTTTATTAAGACCTTCTCTGGGATAAATTTTGCAAAACTTGTTTTCTGAAATAAAAATTATAAAGATTTATTATAATAAAAATAATATAAATTGTAATAAATTTATTGGAATCATATTTTTTATTGTGTGCCCCTATAGTGAGTCCTTCAGTATGTACCCACTCCGCAATGGAGGTGGCACACAACATCCACCGCCACACCGTGGACGGTGGATACACTCTGGTTTAAATATTATTGGCGACTAGTAAAAGGGAAAAGGGTCAGGTACAAACTGAGGAGCAGCTTTTTGGGCAGAGTTGCAAACCTGTAAATCCCTGCCAGGACCAGGGCGTCTTGGATTACATGGTCCACCAAGTCATATCCAGGGGGGACTTTCTTCCTGTCAAGTGCGAGCTGGGCCTCATCAATTCCCAGAAGGACCCCATCTAGATCCCCTACGCTGGCGCTCATCCCAAAGAAGAAAAGATAACCAAGGTAAACCACCAAGTGAAGCCTTTGCCCAGCAAAGGCTTCTGTGAACTCACACAATTTATTATAGACTGCACTGATCTTCTTATTGTTCCTGGTCTTTGCAAACATGAGCTCCATTGCCAGAGGGACCCCCGTCTTGTCAGCACTCCAGGCCAGCCTAAAGTCAGCAAGGAAGTTTTGTTCTTCTTTACAGCTGTTGTGTCTGCAACAGCCAGTTTTGACACTGTGTGCCCAAAGTTCTCCAACAGGTAAGATATTGTGTGCTCCAAGGGGAAGCAGAAACAAGCAGCCACATGAACCCAGCCCATCTCTGGTACATTCTTGAATGGGAGTGTCTCCAGGACGTTCCAAACAAGCTCAATAGAGTTTACACAGTAAAATTCACTGAGGGATACTAGGTCCAGACAGCCAGTTAGACATCCTTGTAGGCAGTAACTGCCCACTCAGATGCCCCCTTGCCATGTGTCAGCCCAGCCAACGCCTCTAGCAACACAGGAAAGGACCCGTGGATGTGGTCCTCCAGCTTCTGCAAGACAGGGGGGACAGATACAGTTGCTTGGCCACATGAGTGGCGTAGAAAAAGAGGGGGGAAAAAAGGAACCAGGGCCCAGCGGAGTTTGCCGTCTACATTTTCTAAGAAAAAAAGGGAAGTATTTTGAAAATTTATTAATTTTATTTTTTAGGTTACCTTCTTGTGTTTTGTCCTTGCCTGTAGCCTCAGCTGGCTTGGCCATTCTTGGCGCAAGAAGTTGAGCGGGCAATTCTGTGTCCTCTTTCTAGGCGCGCTTGGCCAGCTTGAGATGGGCATACATTTCTGGGTTGTCCGTCCAGACAGATAGTGCAGAGAGGGCAAACGACTTGAACTGGAGGCTCTCAATCACAGTTTTTTGAATGTTAAGAAGATACTAAATTGTTATTTCAGGTGTGTCTGGAATCTTGGCCATGAGTGACTTGGTGAATAACTTTTTAATTTTGTCCCCTGTAAGGACAGTGGCCTTCACTTTTGCCTTGACCTTGCAGTCAATATCTTTAATTTTGGCAATCACCAAGTCAAGGTCTTTGAGTGGTTTTTCAAGTTCTCTCATTTGATTTTTTACTAACCTTTCCAATATGTTTTTATAGTTTTCACCCCAATAAAATCTGTGTTATTCTGATATTTTTTGCCTCTTTTTTATCATTGTTTGTTTGTTTCTTATTTACTACAACATCTCATCTTTTTACCCATTTTGTATATGTTTTACGCTCATCTCAATATGTGTTGTTTGCTTTGTGTTGGCATTGTTTCCTTGATTGCCATATTATTTTTAGCACTTTGCACAGCCCCTTGTGAAAATATCAACAGCAATTTGGTGATCAGCTAAATTTGTATTAGAAAATTATAGGTTAACTGTTTTTAGATAAAGTTGTTACTGATCCAAATTCAAAACCTTAATGATAAACTTTAAGCCAATCAGGAGCCGAGTGATAAAGTGATTGTTGTGACATAAAGAGACATTTAATAATTCTTTGATGCATGTGTACTAACTAATATGATTGGCTGGTTGTTTTGCTATTGTGCAACATTGTTGCTGTGGCAAGTTGTTGATGGACTAGTGCTAACCCAGCAGCTGATTGGGTACTAGTCCATCAACAACTTGCCACAGCAGCAATGGCGTACAATGGCAAAACATCCAGTCAATCATATTAATTAGCGCACATATACCAAATAATTATTGAATGACCCTTTATGTCACAACAATCCCTTTATCACTTGGCTCCTGATTGGCTTAAAGTTTATTATTAAGATTTTGAACTCAGATAAGTAACAACTTTATCTAAAGCCAGTTAACCAATAATTTTCTAATTCAAGTTTAGCTGATCACCAAATTGTTGTTAATATTTTCATAAGGAGCTGTGTTTGGGTACTAAAAATAACTGTGTTATGGATCTAGATACACAGCATAGTAAATATATAATTTTGTAGAAATAAGCCAAATATAAAGAATAAAACCAACTATAAACAAAGAGAAAATGAAAAATCAAAATTCAAAATAAAGATGCTATAGTTAGAAAATGTTTGGCAACAGGGGGTTTATTGGGGCAGAAAAAGTGATGCCTAGTAGGAAGAATAGCGCAGAAAGGAAGACATAGAGGCAGTGCTAGCCTGGGGGGTCTGGGATTGGGTGGGTGGGGTTGGAAGGTGGGGGGTGGTGGTGACGGGGGTAGGGGTAGGAGGATTGCGTGTGATGGCCGCCATATAACTCTTGTCATATTCCTCATCCATCATTGGCTGAATGGTAGGTTGCTGTGGCATGAGATGGGAGGTGCTTATCCTTACGTGATTGGTTGCCCATGTTCATGTGGAAAACCATTTGGGCAAACAAGTCAGCCACCATTTGGCGGCCAAAGAGAAAATTGTGGTCAAGGACCCCAAGATAGAGGTTGTTGAAAGCCTGAGGGCGGCGCTCCTGTAGTGTGGATCCAATGTTAAAGAAAACAACATTATCCAGATGGATGTCTGCGTGGCTGGTGGGGTATACTGAGGCCTGTTTCCAGCCCCTGAATGGCCTCAAGGGCGGTGGAGCTACCCTCCATCTGGTGGCTCAAGAAAACCTGGTACTTGGAATTTGAGTCATCCCAGGAGTCAAGTAATCCACCAAGAATGTGACTGTACTTGGAGCAGTTGATGAAATCTGGGTTTTTTGATAGTAGACAAAACCCTTGACTGAAACTGCCAGAAATGCACCAATAAATGTCCTCTTCTTGACCTTCTTCTTCCCTTTTTGGGCAGCAGCTCTTCCTTGGGCACCAAAATTGTCAAAAGCTATGTATAGCTTATAGTATGAAATGAAAATGATGTCATCTGAAAAACTTGTCAGGCATTGGATCAGGGTTAACTTGATGTCAATATCATACAGGGAATCATCAGCACCATCCCATTGGTTGCGGGAAAAACTGGTAAAAACCCATATGAAAGCCACCTTTCTGTGCATCCAGAGCTGCACCATGCGCTTGGAGACCCATATGTTATGGTGCACCAGCTGTTTGCCGGCCTGGGTTAGGGGAAGCTTGGGGTCCCACTGGAGGAGGTCAAGCATTATTGGGTAAGCCTGGGTTATCTGAGACTTGGGGACCTTCTTTGGCTTCTTGGCTGTCCCAATCAGATTCCCTTTGTTCATTAGGTTGTTGAACTCTCACATTATGATGGCTTGGGTAAATTGCAACTTGGCGGCAATTTGATCCCAGGACAGACCCTGTAGGTTTAGTGCCACAATTTTCTGGAGAATTTGAGTGGTGATGATTTGTCGTTTGGGGCACTGGGCTGCATGAGCTGAAGCCTGATTGGCTGTAGGGAAGCAGGTTGGCTAGTGGTAGGAAGATGTTCCAAATAAAGGTTGCCATCCTGATTGGTTGGTTGGTTGGTTGGTGGGCAGCTTGTGCAGGGGTGGGTACAGGAGCAGGGGCAGAGCTAGACACTATGTGACTACTGAACAAGTCAAAGCCATAGGGGTCTGGGTCAGGTACAGGTCAGCTTCCTTGTTACCCACCTTAAAGGCTTGGGTATAAACGGGTGCCTCCACGCCCTGAGCCTTGCCTCCATTGAAGCTGGCTTGGCTGCTGGCGCTGTTGATGATGTTGCTGTTGAAAACCATATTAAAAAACCTAGGATAAAATCACTAAAAATAGAAATTTTAAAATTTAATGATTTAATTTTATAGTAATCTTGAGTCCATATTTGGAAGGTCCTAAAACCACTATACATAAATCAGGAGCCATGAAAATGAATAAAATGCCTCTGTTCCTAAATTGGATAGATGTTGATTGGTTGTTAAACTGTTATTTTTCTATTTTAGGCTGCTCATACTGCACATCTTGTGTGAATTCATTTCATTTTGTGCTTGTGGAATCTTGCTTCTAGATTGCTCAAATTTTGTTTCATTTTAGTCCTTCTGTCGGTGCCTCATATGAATCCTGATTAGATTATAATATACTCTGGGATAGAATCCACTCATTTCACTTGTTGTGTCAGTTCATTTTGTTTGTGGTTGAACTACACTGCTTGATGTTTGATATAATTTATGTATAATGGGCTAGTGAAATTTTGTTTTTTGTTTGAAAGTTCATTTATTAACCAAAAATATTTAAACTAATTGAATCCAAAATCTTGCACGACTTGGATTTTGTTCAAATCTGAAATCATTTCGGTTAAATCTGAAGTATTTTCGGTTGTCGCCATAGCTTCTAAAACTACTGTATTAACGGTATAGTTACCAATAATATGGGTATATAAAGGGTAATTTGGTTGCTAGTTATGCTAGTTTATGCAACCAAAGGGGAATGTAAGGTTATATATGCGCAATTTAGGGCTGGATAATGTATGCTTAGATGTGGGAGACGAGTTCAAGGAAACAATCGGATTGGAACACGACCCCGCCGTGGAAGGTGTCCATCATCACGAGCTTGCTGTGGCTTGGCAATCGCTTCTCCAAGTACTCCTTAGTGGCAACACCGTCGATTAAGAATTCATCGTCGGCTAGGAAGACGGTGGTGGGGACGGTGATGTCTTCGGGAAATAGGATGGTTTCGTAAATGTACAGCTCTTTGCTGATGGCCTTACTGATGTTGGGATCTTTGGAGAGGGCGAACCGCATAAACTCGTGGAAGATGCAGTTGGGTTCCTCGAAAAGGAAGCTGTAGAGGAGGTTGTGTTTCCACATCATGAAACATACTGGATCCACTAGGTGGGCATGGGCCAAGTACTGGGGTCGCTGTTGGATGAGCCAGCTGGCTATTATCGACCCGTATGAGTGCCCAACCAAGGATACCTTTTCCAGGCGATGGCGAGTAAACATAGCATCAACTGCTTTGATCGTCTGGTCATAGTCAAGGATGACATCGACAGGAGCCATGCCGACATGAGGCAAGTCAACAAGGATCACTCCTCTCCCGGGATTGGCTGCCAACAGAGCGTGTAGCGTTGGCAAGTACGAAAAGTATCCAATCCCCAGGCCATGAAAATACATGACGGGGGTTTCGGAGAATTCCCAGAGAATAGCCAATAAGCGAGGCCTCTTGTGACATATCTTCGGAACCCTAGCCTTGTTAGGACTATAGCTGCCAATTTTCTAACGCCTTGTATCGCCAAGTAGATTATTAAGGGCTTGGGATGGTAGGGAATGTCATTGGCAGTTTGGTCAAGGAATCTAAAGCTCTTCAGTGGTTGGCTAGGGTCAGGGTTTGAAGGGATCTTCTCATTGAATAGCGTATAGATCTTTTCAGCCTCCACCTTCTCCTTTATAGTCATCTCTTCTTCCTTCTTGTCAAAGAAGAAATAATCAATGATAGGTTTAAAGTAATCGATATGCAGAGGCGCATCTGGACGTTCAAGCATCCAGTCAGAAAAAGCCTCATGGAAGTTTCCAACATGGGCCAGAAACCGGTTAGCAATGGCAACTCGGCTGGCAGGGTCGCGTGTGAATGGTTTGCGTTTAAATGGAACTTGCATCTGCTTCTTCCAGCTTAAGAAGAACGCAAGCTCGCAGGTGCTCCAGATAAACAGCAGGCTATGAAACAAGGACCAATTGTTGAGCATCAGCAGGTAAGCGAGTGTAATGACGGATAGAGGGACCGGCATCAGAAGGAAATAATTAAATGCCTGTATTGGAATACGCATCATACATCTCTGCATGAACGGAACTTGGTCGTATGGGCAGTTCAGAAGGTCGGATAACTTCTTGGGAATCATATTGGAAGATAAGCTTGGTGAGGGACTTTATACCCTGCTGGGATTGCCGGGGTTTAGCGTGAAGGGGGTTAGGCTAAGGTCCTTGGCTCCTAAATAGAAATATTATAAAATGTTAAAGAAAAGCTATGGGCTTTGAATCAAACCTTGGCAAGCAAGTACTAAAAAATACTTAATTAAAATGGAATTTTAAAAGAAGTTCTAAATTTTCGAATGGTGGAATTGTGTAGGGGGAAGTTTCGGTAGGGTCACCTATAAAAAATATCACGATTCAGCCCTGGTGCTGGGAGATGTGGGCTACTCGGCCAGTTTCTGACTTGAGATCAATTGTATCAAATAATGATTTCTAAATGTTAAAATAATACCTTATCGTTCAGGCTGTACCGGTCCAGGCCGGAAGCTAGCCGGGGTTGGGATGAAGCATCCTTGGATGAGATTAAAATTGGGGAGGAGATTTCAAGATTTTAAATGAAAATTTAATAAATATTCTAACCCCTTTGTTAACCCAAACAACTTCCTGCCGGGTGAGTGTAATGCTTGGTAAACATCAATTTACCAATTTCTATGCTATGTCACTACAACTAATATTTCGGATTATGTAATCCTTCCCTTGGAGTTCAATTGATCAAATAAACAGTACACATTTGGAATGTTATGATTAGGCAGGCGAACTACCGAGGGGAAGTAAATGAGAGAAGAATATTTAAGAATTGTTTGGCCGGATCTGTTAGTGTTCAAGGATCATCATGTGACTTTATCTTATCAGCGAAAGGGAGCCTGCCCGACTGGAAGCTGAGACGATGGAAATCCGCTTTTTCAACGCGTATTTTAGATTTTGTCATACTATCTTCACCAAAGACATTTACATGCCTATCTCGAAGCCATAATATTTGCTCTTAAAGTGACCACGATAGACCTGAACCCCAACAAAAAAAGCAAGGCGTAAGCTCGGGGACGCTTCATTTTTCACAAGCGTAAATTTATAGCGTTGACGGCATGCCTGGCCCAGATCCGGAACCTGCAAGTTAGCTTCACACCCAGATCAGCATCTATAAAGGGGACCAAACAGATCATCCCCAATCAACTCGCTCTGGTATTTACCATCCATTCCATCAACTTCAAGCAGAGCTAGCAAGTACGCTACACGGGGAAAGTTTGCTATACCGATCCACACCCTGCCTCGTGACGTAAACCAAGTATCGGTCATTTGGTTGGAATGATTATCCTTGATTTTTTGCCTAAAGCGTTTCATTCCGGTTTAAAACCGCTGCGATCCTCGTGTCCCTAGTGCTCCATTCCGTGCTCCATGCCGAAATGTAGGGTTTCTGTGTAAATCCTCACTTCCAAAAGCGACACTGCTGTCAGATCAATGCCCTTGGTGCTTTCTGAGGTAGATTAGATCTATGTAAATCAATGCATTGGAAAATCGGTACAACCCGCCATCTCAAGAACACCCTCTCAATCTCAGAGGCAATAGCAGTCACGGCATCTCGATTCACAGCTTAGATAATTACCAACCCAAACGATACCAATGTATGAAGCCAGAATTGGACAGCGTAAATCCAGAACTTATAGCAAAGGTACAGCGATGATAAATCCTACCTCCAAAGATAGATCTCGTTTACGGTTCCGCCATTTGCTAATTAAATCGATCCCTTTGTATATCTATTTGAATGTTTCCAGGCGCAAAATCCCGTAGAAAATCCGCCGATTCCTAACGGCATGCTTCAGTTGGAAATATGGACCGGCTGGTGAACGGTTGAAATTTTCCAAGCCATCCATCGCCCTCATTAGGTCCGCTACACTTTTGAGGTTGCCGGACTGCCCGATCCAGCATCCGGATTTCAAATACAGTAGTTTTAAAAGCTATGGCGACAACCGAAAATACCTCAGATTTAAACAAAAAGATTTCAGATTTAAGCGAATCCCAAGCCAGGCGTGATCCAGGGATCAAATAATTCAAATAACTTGGTTAATAAATGAACTTTCAAATAATAAACAAAAGTTCACTAACACATTATACAAATTTATATCAAATAGCAAACAGCGTAGTTTAGACCACAAACAAAATGAACTGACACAGCAAGTGAGATGGATAAATGATGTTCTGGAAATATTATAATTCAAACAGGATTCATATGAGGCACCAACAGAAGAACTAAAATGAAACAAAATTTGAGCAATATAGAAGTGAGAATCCACAAGCACGAAACAAAATGAACTCACACAAGATGTGTAGTATGAGCAGCCTAAAATAGAAAAATAACAGTTTAACAGCCAATCAACATCTATCCAATTTAGGAACAGAGGCATTTTATTCATTTTCATGGCTCCTGATTTGTGTATAATGGTTTTAGGACCTTCCAAATATGGACTCAAGATTACTATAAAAATAAATCATAAAATTTTAAAATTTCTACTTTTAGTGATTTTACACTAGGTTTTTTTACAATGGTTTTTAACAATGTCAAAACAGTAGGCTCAACCTGCCAGCAAGGTTCTGAGTAAGCGGGTTTGTGACCTGCAATCCAATTACCCAGTCACTCAAAGCCAGAGTAGGAAGTCAACTCAAATTTCCAAATCCTTCAACATGAACAAATGATGATCCCTTACAATAGATACCTTGTTTTGGTGCTTGGCTCAATATCAGGATCAAGCCACCCCTTTCAACATCCCACTGTGAGATCTACACAATCATGTTCCTGTTATCCATGACTCATACTAACTATATAATCATTATCTCTCAATAAAGAATATGATCTAGTTTCTAAATATTCTTCCCCTTGTAACTCTGCTAAAACAGCACAGTTACAACAACAACAACATTTTTGACAGCACCAGCAACCAAGCCAGCTTCAATGGAGGCAAGGCTCAGAACATGGAGGCATCCATTTATACCCAAGCCTTTGATGTGAGTAATGAGAAGAAGACCTGTATTTGACCCCAACCTGTATGGCTTTGACTTATTCAATAGTCACTTTGCGCCCAGATCTACCCCTGCTCCCTTACCCACCCCTGCACAAGCTACCAACCAACCAATCAGAATGGCAACCCTGATTCAGAACAACTTCTCATTGCCAGCCAACCTGCCCCCCTCACCCAATCAGGCTTCAGCTCCCGTGGCCCAGCACCCCAAAAGTAGAATCATTGCTGCCCAAATTCTCCAAGAAATTGTGACACTCAACCTGCGGGTCTGCCCTGGGACCAGATTGCCACCCAATTGTGATTTTCCTGAGCCACCATCATGCAAGAAATCAAGAACCTGATGAACAAGGGGAAGCTGATTGGGACGCCAAGAAGCCAAAGAAGGCCCCCAGTACCAGATCACCCAGGCATACCCAATCATGCTTGATCTCTTGCAGTGTGCCGTGTTCTAAGGCGCAGCACAGACACACAACGGGAAATCCTAACCTTAGGATTAGATTTGTACTAAGTCTGGGTTAGATGACAGGGAAGGCTATGCAATTACCTTGCGGCCCTGGAAGAATAATCCCTACTAGTTGTGGCTAGAGAGAGGTGTGGAAGTACAGAAGGCACAAAGAAAAAAATCTGAATAGAACTTAATTTTATTGGTGAATAGGGAAATAGAATATATAGTGGTTGAAAATACCACAAAACACTACCAGGACGGTAAATCACTTGCCACCAGAGTGAGTGGGGCAAGTGAGTTGCACAGGATCAAGAAACCAAACAATTGTATTTCCTGATTCAGTCAGTAACTCATTTTGAGAGGCAAAAGCAAAAGCAAGAGATTTGTCTTCAAAATGGCCCACCAAAGGCGAAATCAAAACATGGTGAATAGCGGCATTCACAACATTGCTCTCCCCTAGATTGACCTTAGGGGGGTGATATTTACAAAGGAGCTTTATGTGCACTCTAAAAAAAGGACGGCCACTGGAGAGGAGCTTTACAGTGTATTTGGACCCTTGTTTGAAGGTTACTTCCAAAGGGCCAATCCACAGAGTGTCCAGCTTATGCACATGCCCATCTACTCTATGTTGGTAGTAAAGAAATGGTTGTCAACATCAAATTCAGGTAAGGGGGAGCATCAGGTATTATTGGGGGAAGTTCAAGCATCTTAGTCTTATAAGCAGAAGTGTAGGCAGTGACCTGTATATTGATTATGCAATTGACTATATCCTTGATGTGGTTGTCAGGATTCATGGCCTTATAAGAGGAAAGCAGGGGGCCCCAAGAGCAACAGAGTAGTTGCCTCTTGTTCATACAGCATAGCAAAGGAGTAGTACCCAGTGACACAATGTTTGCTAAGGCAATATAAAAAGAGAGCAGCAGGTAAGTATATGTCCCAGTTGGCAGCGTCAGAATAGGTGAGCTTCCTCATGATAGAGACCAGTGTTGAATTTGCATGCTCTACTGCCCTATTGGTAGAAGGTTTGTAGGGTCAGAGAAGGACTGGTGGGACCCTAAAGCTTTGACAACAGAGGTTAACAATTTGGTATTGAAGTTAGTCCCATTATCTGAGAGCAACACTTGAGGACAGCCATGGCAGTAGAAATTGTCTTGTAACAGGAAGGCAGCAGTTGTCTTAGCCTTGATGTCCTTTGTTGGGCAAGCCTCTACCCACTTGCTGAAGTGATCCAGCACAGTCAGGATGAAGCAACACCCAGAAAATGAGCAGGGGAGAGGACCTACCGCTTCAATGCTGACAGTATGAAAAGCATGTTGAGGGGGAACTAATTTGAATTTGTGGGCAACAGAGCAAGGCCTCTGCAGTTGGCAGTCATGGCAACTAGCTATGATGTCAGGGATTAGCAGGCAAAGGTTCTCCCAGAAGTAATTCTTTTGAAGCCAGATATAAGTCTTGGAAATGCATCCATACCCAGTCTCTTTACAAGCTTGCAACACCAATGAAAGGCAAAGACTGGGACATACATAGGGCAAATACTGATCTCGTACCTTTTTGAAGAGTTGATTATTGCGTATGAGGGTATCTTCAGATAGCTTGGAAAAGCCAGTCAGACCTCTTCTGCCTTGCTTTCCCAAGAAGAAGGGCATCCAATTAGTTTTTACAACCAGTCAGCCCCCAAAGGATGTAAAGCAAGAATGGGCATTCTGGATAGCCCATCATCATTCTGATGTTGGATCCCAGGGCAATAAAGCACAGTAAAGTGTGACCGTACTACAGTCACTGCTGAGCATTTAGCCAAATAAATGCTCCAAAATATAAAGATGTTCTGTTTTTGCTGTTTATTACATATAGATAGGTTTGTTTGGAATTCTTGAGGGAAAGGTTCCTAGAAGCTGGATATCTATGTTTAATAAAAGAACAGAATATGGATGTTTAGTTAGGTTAGGCTAACTAAAAGAATTGAGGCAGGATTGGCTGAATCAATCTTGGAGACTAGGCATCTCAAAATGGGTTAGTTAATCAGGAAGATTAATTAATAAATACAGGATATAATTAATAAGGACTTAATTATATTAAAATGGCTTTGACTTTGTCAAGAAGTTTGGTTAAGGTTAACCATGGGAAACCCCCGGAATTTGGGTTAAAAGCGCTGCATCAGCAAATTTATTGGGTCAGAGGCGCCACTATCAAATTTTCTCAGGCGCTGGGGCGCCGCCTGGGAAAATTGCTGGGCGCTGTGGTGGCGTCTGGTTTGAGTTTCAAAGCAGTTTAATGGGTTTTAAAGGCAAAAAACCATTAAATGCAAAAATAACTAAATAAAGGCAAGGATGCCTAGGAATTCAGGTTTGATCAGCTGGTTCCCAGTTGGAACACTGATAGCTGAGTTTAGGATGTGCAATCCACAGGGTTTTGGCGCTGGGAGCTGGGGAAGCTTCATGCCAAATTGATACATTGGGTTGAATGGAGTCAGGTGACTTCTGCCCATTGTAGGTCAATTCTCATAGGTTGAGAATTGTTGGTGATCTTTCAGGTAAAGATCTATGTTGGATGACTTGAATGTCATAGGCCATGTGATGCAAATCATTGGTTGATTCAGGAACTAGAGGGGTTTTCAGCCGTGTATGCCCCAAATGGTATATAAAGCAAAAACAGTTAAACATTAATAAAATATTCATATTCATTGTCGGTTTTGACGCTTTCCCCTCACCTATTTTTCAATTGTCATGCCTTCTTTGTTAAAATTTGAGAGAGCCAAGTTTGGGGTCCTTTGTGTGGAAACCGCTGCTGCAAGAAAGGAGGTTCCTACAAGTACATTGGAAGAAGCTTGGACCAGCCTGGAGGTCACTAAGACTGTTCCTGCCAAATCTTTAGTAGAAGTAAAGGCTGTATTCAAAGAGCTGTATTCCAATTACTTTGCAAAAGAAGGGACTCCCGTCCAAGGGAACCAAATTTATGCTTGGGATTCTTGGAACTTGTTGGTAGGATGGAATGAAATCTTGCAACAAGTAAAAGAGATGGCAAATTGTGAAATTGAGGCATTGAGAGCATGAGAGGAAAAAGCGTTGAAATCATGGCTCATTGGCGGGATGACAATAAAGTGTTATCTGAGAAAATTGCCTCCCTGGGGGCAAAGTTCCTCAAAGCTTTGTCCCATGAAGGTAACAGCAATAAGAGTCAAGGGCAGGATAATGGCAGGATGGACTGGTTAGGCCTGGATCCGTCACATAAAGTTGTAACCTTGCAGACGTGGGGCCCATCTGGCTAGGCGCCCTTCTGGCTCCTTAAGTTGCTGTAACTGTCACAAGTGACAAACTCCTATCAACTATACTTATCAAAAAGCCTCTACTACAAAACTCAAACCCTGGCATCTCGCAGGCCGCCAGCCCGCAGGGCCAGCTGCCTGGCTGCCTGCAATTTTTTGGGCTCAAATCAGAACAGGATTTGACTTTGGAAAATCCTTTTTAGCTTGACAAACCAAATGTACCTACGCCAATACTCTCCACACTGGGGATTCCTGTTAAGACAGCCAATCACTGGCAGGCCCAGCCACTGATTCTGAAGTAACTCGGGCCCGCACAGAAGGGGGAACAGAGAATTTTCCTATAGAATGCAGGCCACCCAGAGGCGGCCAATCCCACAACCTGACTAGGGAATTTGAGCTTCCTCAGTTTGAAGCAGCTAATGAAATAACCCACGCAACTGACACCACCAAAGACTGGGAAGACCTGGTGATTGGGAAAACCCAGGCCAACAAAATTTGGGAAAGTTTCACCATGACAGATGGGCATTCTTATACCCTGGGCCGCCAGGAAGATGCCCATTGCCATCCTTGCAATAAAGTGACATATACATTTGGTTCAATCAGATCATACCATACTTGTTATTAGTTTTACTTCATCTACAGTCTACTTCTTGCGGCTCTGCTCCCCGTGCTCACCTATCCCAAGAAACCGTGGACCAGCCGCCTGAACTTTACCGTACACCAGGAGCTCCCTTTGGCCCAGTACATTTTAACAAGTACCCACCCAACCCAGCATATTTGGAGTTTACTCTGGAGGAAATCCTTATCCACGACCCTGAAGCTAGAACCAGAGAGACTGAAGTCCTTTACAGAGAGGGTACCAAAATCATACGGCCCCCTCTGCTATTCCGAGACAAGTATAATTTCCTGCCCGCCTATTTAGTTCCAATGACACCGCCCCACACCCCGCGGCCTGACCGCCCCCAAGATTTGGTTGCCGCTGATGAATCCACCTCCACCCAAGTATTTGGGGTGATGTATATCACCCTCACTGGATTGATTGATTTCATGGTGCCTACAAGCGGACTTTGGGAAGTCCTTGGAAAATTGTTATCTTATATTGTAAAGTTAGCCCCAATCCTGTGGTGGGCTCTCCCTGCTGGGCCCGCGGGCCGTCCGCCCGCAAGTTCTCAGGAACCCCCCACAGGTTGGATCCCTGACAGTAACCATTTAAGCAAAGTGTGGTCAGTGACAACTGTGAAATAGGTACCATACACTTAGTGGCAGAACTTTTTGACGGCATGCAACACTGCAAGACACTCTTTCTCTTTGATACTATAATTCTTCTCATGCTTTTTTAGCATGCAAGAAGTGTACGCCACAGGATGGTCTACACCCTTGTTGTCTAGTTGGGCCAGAATAGCCTCAATAGCAAGATTGCTAGTGTAAGTGTATAGAATGAATTCCTTATCATAGTCAGTATACATAAGGATTGGCATCTCTTTGAGTTTTTGCTTAAGGGTCTCAAAGGCTTGCTGCTGACTGGCAGTCCATTCAAAAGGGATATTGCGTAACAGCTGGACTAGAGGTTCACTAGTATTGGCAAAATCAGGGATAAACTGTCTTTAGTAGCCCATCATCCCTAGAAAGACTTGTACTTCTTGCAGGTTGGTGGGCAGAAGCATTTTTTCAATGGCCTCAACCTTCTTAGTCATTGGGTGAATTCCTGTCTGGGTTACTTTATGGCCTAAAGACTCAAGACACTATTTAAAGAAAGCGCACTGGGAAGGTTTTAGCTTGAGGCCAGCTTCTCAAATCTTAATGAACACCTCTTTGAGATGAGCCAGGTTGTTGTGAATTGTTCTGATGGACGTTTTTTGCTGCTTGGTAGAGTATAGTAATAGGCCTAAACAAAAATTAATACAAGTCCAATGACTCTGTAGTCTTTACCTTTAATTAATAGATAACAACTGAGTTGAGTAAAGGCAAGAATTAATATGTGAAAGTGTCTTTTATTTGGAAAGAAAGGAAGTTTATATACCATTCTGGCTGCATGATGTATGCAGAGATATTATTAACACCTGCATCATTGTTAGGAACATTACATGATCTTCTGATATCCACCAGGCTCTTGCATACATACACTTTCCATCTTAGGACAATCCAGACAATCTGACAAGAAAGAGTGGATGGGCATTACCCCAGAGTGGCTGCGGCTTGCGGCTACCCATTACAAAAGCTGCTAGTAATTCCCAAACCCGACAACCTGGATGTAATAGTACAGCCAATCTATTTTAACATCCAATATACAATTAGAATTACAAATCCGTCAGATCCAACGGATTTGGGTGCAAACCAGTTTAGTCTTGACTATCAGGATTAATTCCACTGATAACCTTGACCATTATACACATGCCGTCTAATTTACGACATTTCCCACCACTAGAATGGGCAAGGGTATAAATAGAGGGCACAGTACTCAAGGGTTGCATATGTCAGATAACCAAACTAAATCACCAAGGGCTTCCAGAGCTACTACCATTAGGGCCAGAGTGGCAGCCAGTAAAGCAGCCAGATTGACTAAAGAAAGGAGCGCCCAGAATAAGGGCCAGAAGAGGGCAGAACAGTTGGTTAAGCGCATACAGGCCTCTCAGGTACAGGAGCCAGTGATTCAACTAGAGGCTCAACAGGAGGAAGGGATCACCTGGTTTGATCTTTCTAGTGTTCTGGACTGGAAGGAAGGCAAGGAGGTCAAACTTGGGGAAGGGCCCCACCTTCATGCCTTATTTTAAGAAGTGCTGAAGGATCCCTCTATGTCAACTCAAGCTAAAGTCAAGGAGGGGAATTTTTATCATTTCCGTTTTGACCAAGAAGCAGCACTAAAGTTTGCTGAGAGTTGACTTCAAGCATTTGAGTTGCAAGGGAAGAAGTTTGAACAGGAAAAGATAGACCTTGTTTTGGCGGTACTCTGGGGGATGCTCAGGGCCTGGTGCCATTAAGGAAGAGTGGATGTGGAAGTAGCCAGCTGGGTTGATAAGGATTGTAAGAACTTCCATATTCAATAAGTGACAGCTGGTCTGCTTACAGCCTTGAATCTTAAGAGCAAGGATATGTATAGTCAGTTGGCCTTGCTTGGGCACCTTCTCACAGCTCCTTCAGATAAGCTAGCGGTGGCTGAGGTAGAGGACATTCCCATGTTAATAGAGGGACTCATGCAGGAAATCTAAAAGCCATATATTGCCTTGAACCAAAAGTACTGGAGCAGAGAGCATCTGTTATGTGATGCCTTGGTAGTGGGAATTGAATTCCCCATATGGATGGGCCTCAACTGAGCACAGGCTTGGGATAAATACCCTGATTACCCTACCTTCTGTCTGTGGCACTTTAAGGAGGACTATGCAGAGGAGTATATGGTAGCCTGTGTGGTCCTTCTTATAATGACTCGTCATTTAAAGGCAGTGGTCTCCAAACACTGCAAGTTCCAATAAAGCCTTTTTTAGTATATATGCCGTATTCCTTTCTTTCT
Organism: Entomophthora muscae; assembly: GCA_014839935.2. NCBI lineage: Eukaryota > Fungi > Entomophthoromycota > Entomophthoromycetes > Entomophthorales > Entomophthoraceae > Entomophthora > Entomophthora muscae. Next base: position 99,920 of record QTSX02005864.1, read on the forward strand.
GTGGTGTAGACAACAACCCATGGCACTTTTTTATTAGGCTTTTTCTTTTTCCAGATTCTTGTCCTAAAGGGGGATTACTCCTGAGCACTTGGAGCCATATACATGTATTGCACATGAACTCTGGTGACCAGTTGTCCAGTGGCAGAGTTCCTTCAATATATAACTATCAGGACCTACTTTCTGGATGACCTTAACAGGTCCTTGCCATAGAGAGGCAAGTTTGCTTTAACATCCATAGCCTCTTTTTCTGTAGAAGTAGACTAAGTCTCCAATTTGATAACTGGGGAGGGCTGGGTGTTTAGCTTGGGCAAGCTCCACATCCTTTTGCTTGGTGTTTAGATTGATAGTATAGGCTTTGTCCTGTATTCTGATCAAAGTCTGAGCCAGCTTATGGAGGTAGGCTTCTGGGGTGACAGCCAGGTTAGGTTTCACCAAGGAGTACAGATGAGGAGGCAAACCAGGCTGACGTCCATACAGGAGCTGTAAGGGGGTTTTTCATGTTGCTCAATGATAGCCAATGTTGTAAGCAAAGTTGGCTGAAGGTAGGTAAGTGTCCTGTTCTGACTAATGTTGGTGTGATAATTTCCTGAGGATCTGTACCAAAATTCAATTAATCTGTTCAACCATTCCATTAGTTTAGGGATGGTATGGGGTAGATAAGGTGCCTCTGATACCCATCAGTTGATTTATTCTAGGTATCATAAAGCTAGTGAAGTTGGTTCCATTGTCAGTTAGCAGCATCTGAGGACATTCATGGAAGTAGATGATGTGTTCCAAGATGAACATGGCTGTAGTGAGTGAAGACTGATTTAGGATAGCCTTGGCCTCAACCCATTTGGTCAACTGTTTCATAGCCACTGTGATGTACTTTTTTCCTTTTTGAGACTGAAAAGGGTCCCACCACATCAATGGCCACAGTATGAAAGGCAAATCCTGGGCGGATCAGCTTGTGCTGGAATCTTGCAACATTTGGCTATCCAACATTGCAGTCATGGCAAGCAGCCAAATCTCAGCAACACCCAAGGGAGTTCCTTCCCAGTAGCAATGCTGCTGTAACTGAGCAAGGGTTTTTTGTATTCCTCTATGTCCTGTAGCTTTATGTGAGGCAACTACAGAGTCTGTTCTGAGTGAGGGGCGTACATATGGCAACCAGTTGTCCTTGTAAAGCTTAAAGAGTTGACCATCTTTAACTTTGTTATCCACTGAAAGCTTCTTAAGAACATTTTGGATTTCAGTGGGCTCTTCCCCCCACAAAGATTGGTAAACCAGTAGTTTGTCATAAAGCTCATTGGCAATAGAAGACACAAGGGCAATTTTAGGCAATCTTGAGATGCAATCTTCATTCTGATGGACTGCCCCAGCACAGTGCACTATGTCATAATTAAAGGCTTGAAGTTTGATGGCCCAACAAGCAAGTCTTCCTTTGGGGTCCTTCAATGTTTCAGCCATTGGAGGGAAGTGTGGTCAGTAACCACAGTAAAGTGTACACCATGTAAATATACTCTAAACTTCTGATAAGAGTAAATTACTGCCAGGCATTCCCTTTCATTCACTGTGTAGTTGTGTTCATGACAGTTCAAGGTGTAAGAACAGTAGCCAACAGGGTGTTCTAGTCCATTGTTGTCTAGTTGTGAAAGGGCACCACCTATGGCAGTAAGACTAGCATCTGTGTGCACTACAAAAGGTTTCTCAAAGTTAGGATAGGCCAGTACAGGGGCACACATCAGAGTCTGTTTAAGAGCATCAAAGACTTTTTGACAGGCAGAGCTGCAAAAGAAGTCTACATCAGCACGTAGAAGGTTGAACAAGGAGTCCCCAAGTGTAGCAAAGTTTGGGATGATCCTGTGGTAGTAACCAATCATTCCCAGAAAGACTTGGATATCACGCTTGTTGACTGGTACCTGCATCTTGGTGATTGCTTCCACTTTAGCAGGTACAGGGCATAGGCCATCCTTGCTTATCACAAACCCTAGGAATTCTAAGTGTTCCTTGAAGAAAATACATTTCCTTGGCTTCAGCTTCAGGTTGGCTTTGAGTAACCTTTTGAAAACCTCTTCTAAGTGTTGTAAATGCTCAGTGAAGGTTTTGGAGAAGACGTTAATTTCATCCAATTATACAAGCATCAATGTGAGCTTCAAGTCACCCATAACTGCATCCATAGCTCTCTGGAAAGTGGCAGGGGTGTTTGTTAGTCCCTGGGGCATCTGTGTGGGCTGGAAAAGTCCCTTTTTAGTAATAATAGCACACTTTTCCTGATCCTCAGGTGAAAGATCAATTTTCCAGTAGCCACTGATTAGATAAATGGCACTAAATAACTTAGCTCCTCCCAAACAATCCAAAGTATCATCAATACGTGGAAGGGGAAAGGAGTCCTTCTTAGTGATGGAGTTCAGTCTTCTATAGTCAATGTCCACTCTATTAGAACCATCCTTCTTTTTAACAATAAGAAGGTGAGAGGACCAGGGACTTTTACTGGATACCAACAGCCCAGAGCTTAGTAACTTCTGAAGTTCTTTGTTAGCTATAGCTTGGTTTTCTTGACTACGGCAAATATGACAAGACCAAATTGGGGGTTGTCCTTGATGTCAATGGTGTGCTCTAATCTAATGGCTTTCCCAAAGTCCAAGTCATCCTTGGCAAAGACTTCATTGTACTTGTCAAAGAGAGCCAGTGCAAGATCTTTTTCTGGTTCAGTGAGACCAATCAGAGAATCACAAGGAATTACAGGCAAGACCAAGGGCTGGTTCACCAGAAGTCCTAGCTCATCAAGTCCGGTAAAAGGTGACACTTGGAGCAATTTGGCATGTTCTTATAGTCTGATGTATCCTAAAAGCTGATTTTTCTGCACAGTCAAAGGAACAGGACCAAGGTTGGCTAGAAGGACATAGAGTTCTTCCGGTCTAGGCATTGCTAGTCCAGGACAGATCCATGGTCCCAGGTGAGAGGCACCATGATGGTCAAAGTCTTCACCATGTAACCCAGAAAGAATCTCTAAGGACATATCAGTATGGTGAATTACTTGAGACCCAGAAGGAATGGTAAACAAGGAGGAAGCGTACAAGGAGATCCCTTTATACTCCTTAGTTGACAGGGGAAGCATCCTAAGCTTTCTGTGCCGTAAGGTATAGGCCACAGGAATATCATTGTCAGCATACTCCATGTTGATGAAGTGAAGCTTCTTTTTAAGAGGTCAATCACCTTAGCACCATTGTAGTACATAGGGATAGTCTTACCTAGGATTTTGAAGGTATTATCACCATGGTTGGTAATAGTCTCATACTTTGTCATGAACCCTGTGCCAATAAGAATATCATAACTGTGATTGTCCAGAACTATAGCAGGGGCAGTTACAATCAACTTCCCAAGCCATAGGGGGAATGACAAGTAAGCGCCCATGGCTTTAGTGGTAAGTGGGCCTGCTGTCCCAAATACCTCTTGGCAATCCAAGTATGGGACTAACTTCAGTTTCTTGACTAGTTGCAAGGAGATGATATTTCCTGGTACACCAGAGTCAATTATAGCTCAGACCTTAACCTTATGGACCATCATATCAATATAGGTGTAGTCTGTTCTATCAGTTCCATTGCTTAGAGATGTTACTCAATAGACATCCATATCCTTGTATTTACTAAGGAATTTCTCCAAATCTGTACACAAGGTAGGACTGAATCATTTCAGGGCATCTAAAGAAGCAGAGACATTAACAGACTTGAGGATTTGTGCCATTTTTTTGGCACTATCACTCTCATGCGTGACTTCAGTAGTAGGGAGAGTCAACTGCTTAGCGTAAGGAAGTGCAACTGTCTCTCTGGATTCAGGGGTGATCAAGGGTTCCTTCCTTATTCTCCTGCCTCTGGTGAGGGCGTTGATAGCAAGAATTCTATGAAGCTGATTTTCTTCTATCTCCTGGGAGTCAGGGTAGCAGAGCAAGGGGCTAGCGTCAGGATCAGTGGAGCCTAGGCTAGGGCTTGCTGGTGTGAGGACTTTGGAGTCTGCGGTTTCCAAAGTCAGAGCTGTGCCAGATTAAGGGACACAGCCAGGAGCACCTGGGACTTCAGGTGAGAGGGTAGAGGGTAGAGAGAGGGGAGATATATGTACATGAGCAACCAGGGATTTCTCCTCATCCTGGTTGCTTAGCAGTTTTTTGGCTCCTCATCCTGAGAGGCCTCCTCATCCTCTTGATCTCCTTCTGAATTATATTCCTCTGCTCCTACGTGGTTTACCTTGGGTGCTGGTTTCTTGCATTCTCTAGACATGTGTCCTAGCTTTACATACTTATAGTAACTGTGGTTTCTATTGGTACCAGCTGTTCCTTGAGTGGTAGAGCTTTCCCCAGCCTTGGGCTTGTCATAAAAAGATGGTTTATTTCTATTCTCTTGGAATGCTCTTGGTCCAGAGGGAATGGGCACTTCAAAGTCATCCTTGAATGTGAGCAGGTGGCAAATCAGGTCAGAGACATTGTGGGCTCCATATACTCCAGACTTCAGAGTAAGAGAGAGGTTCTTGTTAGGTTGTACAGCATTGAGTAGAGCAGACTTGACATCAATGAAGGAAGCAGCCTTCAGGGAGATTAAAGTCTGGGCCTCTAGATAGAACCTATCAGCAAACACCTGCATGATTTCTCCCTTTTTGATGCCTCCCTTCACAAAGTCCATTTTCCGGTTGTTGAGGGCCTCTTCACTGCCAAACTCATCCATTAATGCCTTGGAGACGCTGGAAAAGGTTCATCCACGTTCTGAAAGTCTAGGCATAATGATGATTTGGGTCTCAGAATCTAGGCAGTTAAAGATGGCAGAGTTCTTCATTGACTCATCTGCCCCATACATTGTGTTTGTGTACAGTCTCAAAAACATGGTTACATTACTTTTCCTATCAAATTTTGGCAAATTGACAGGTTTGAAGTTAGGGATCACGCTGCTTGTGTTAAAAAAATTTCTGATGGGAGAGCAGTTACTTCTGGAAGCTTGATACTTAGCTTCTGAGGCAGCCTGGAGTTTCTGAAATCTGGTTTGTTCAGGAGTAGCTAGGGGGTTTTCACTACTCTCTAGTACTGCTTTAGTCATCATGATGTTTCTAGTGACATTTCTCTGGGCAGCAGCATCTTCATCATAGCTATGGTAGGATTAATTGCCAGAGGAGTGTGCCTGGCTACCCAAAGAAATTCTACTAATTGACCTAGGCTCCTCAAAATGTACAGTTCTTTCTCTAGGCAGGGAGGCTGGTAGACAAGCAGTAAGGCAGTCAATATGATCTTGGAGAGTGAAGAGAGTGGCTCTAGTGTCCTTGAGCTCTTCTCTGATGGCTTGATTTTCTTTTATCAGTCCATACACTCCATCTTTTAAGCCTTGGATCTGTTGATGGGTGGTCTCAGCAAAAGTCTGGTTGACCTGCTCTAAGGCGGCCTGTCTCTGTTGGTCATGCTTGGGACCAGCATGGATGGCCTTAAGATCCTTGAGTCCTTAAGCTAATTGAGCCTGGAAAATGTGTAAGTCTCCATACAAGAAGGTATTATCTTGTTGGAGTTCCTGCATGTCCTTCTCAAAGGAGTGAAAGTGACTGAAGAGTTCCATCACCTCTTTATGAAGCATGCTGTTGTCAACCCTGGTGGTCTTGTCTGCTGTGATACCAGTGGTTATCTTTTACATTTCCTGTAAAATGGCCTGGAAGAGGTCTCTGGAGCTTTTGACGTGTCTAGTTACTACAGAGATCCAGTGTGGATCCAACCCATAATTGCTAATGATTTGTTGAACCACCTGAGGAATGTAGTTGTGGAAGGATTGTTCCATGGTCTCCATGAACTGGGTGGAAGACATCTGGTTTCTGACCAGCTCAGCAATCTGTTGGTTGACCAGACCAAAGTTTGAACTGAGGTCAGAGTACAAGGTCTGTAAGAAGTTCTGTTGGGCTGCAATCAATTGCCCTTGATGCAGAAGAACATTCTCTTGACGTGCAAGATAGACACAATTATGACAGATAGCAGGGTTTACAAAGTAGTATAGGTACTCCTTTCATCTGGTCAATTGTCTTCATGTCTTTCTTGAGCTGGTTTGGAGTGATGTGGCTCAAGGTTTGGAATCTCTCCCTGATTGAGGGTCCATATGCTGGCAGGATTGCCAGATAGGCCAAGTTTTCTCCATCTTGTACTGCTCCTTCATCCATTCCTTGGATGGTAGAGTCCAAAATTTGGGAGGAGGGTACAATATTGGCATTAACAGTATTGGGGATTGCCACATTCAAATTTAGGGTTTGGTAGCATTGAATGAAAGGAGGTCTTTGAACATCTCCTGTGAACTGGCTTAGTAGAGGAAGCTCCTGGGGATTTTGGGGAGAACCATCCTGGTTGGTGGTCTCCAGGAAGGATAGTTCTGGCGTCTGCTGGAGTATGCTTTGCAGGTAGGCTAAAGCAGAAGCAGAGAGTGGACCATTCCCTCCATGGGCTGAAACAGGACCACGGCGGGAGTGTCCTGCAGGTTTGGTGTGTTTGGAAGAATACATTCTAGAAGTGAGCACCAAATGTCGTGAATTAGCCTGGTGGACGTTTATTGTTGCTTGGTAGAGTATAGTAATAGGCCTAAACACAAATTAATACAATTCCAATGACTCTTTAGTCTTTACCTTTAATTAATAGGTAAAAACTGAGTTATGTAAAGGCAAGAATTAATATGTGAAAGTGTCTTTTATTTGGAAAGAAAGGAAGTTTATATACCATTCTGGCTGCACAATGGATGCAGAGGTGTTATTAACACCTGCATCATTGTCAGGAAAATTACATGATGTTCTGATATCCACCAGGCTCTTGCATCCATACTCTTTCCATCTTGGGATAATCCAGACAATCCAACAAGAATGAGTAAATGCACATTACCCCAAAGCAGCTACAGCTTGCAGCTGCCCATTACAAAAGCTGCTAGTAATTCCCAAACCTGATCCAACCTGGACGTATTAGTACAGCCAACCTATTTTAACATCCAAGATACAATTAGAATTACAAATCCGTCAGATCCAACGGATTTGAGTGCAAACCAGTTTAGTCTTGACTATCAGGATTAATTCCACTGATAACCCTGACTATTATTCACATGCTGTCTAATTTACAACACAGGTGATTGGTGAAGGTAGCGCTGAAGACCATGATATCATCCAAATATACTAGGAAGCAAGACAGCTTCAAGTTGCGGAGGATGTAGTCCATAGCCCTTTGGAAGGTGACTTGGGCGTTGCAGAGTCCCTGTGGCATGCAAGTAGTCTCAAAGAGCCCTTCAGATGTAATGAGCGCGGCCTTTTGGCAATCCTTGGGCAATAGGCCAACTTGCCAGTATCCAGATGCCAGATCCATTGCAGAGAAAAACTTAGGGCCTCCAAGACGTTGGAGAGCATCATCAATACACAGCAAGGGGTATGAGTCCTTCTTGGTCAGAGAGTTCAATTGGCAGTAGTCTATCACAATGCAATGACCTCCATCTTTCTTTTTAAGATGGTTAGCAGGGATGCCCAAGGACTTTGGGAAGGATCCAGCAGCTCAGTGTCTAACAGTTGTTTGAGCTCTTTGGATACCTGGGTGTCCTCCACGCAGCTGCATTAGTATGGTTTAGCATGGAAGGGGGGAGCCTCATCAGTGTCAATCTGATGGATAACACCTTTGGCTAATCCATAGTCAGTATGGTCTTTAGCAAAGATGTCAGAAATTGATCTAGCAGGTCTAGCACCTCTTTCTGTTGAACCAGGGACATCTGAGGAAAGTCTTGCACAGTGAACAAGGATATAATTTGTAGCTCATCCTCAGGTAGTTTAAAATCTTGTAACGTGCCAAAGAGATGAAGAGACAGGACATCAGGAGCACCCAACAACTTGCCATAGCCGACGGTCTGCCCCCTAGACACGGTCATGGGGAGAGCTATCAGGTTGGCTACCAATAATTGAACAGGGTCCTTATAAGAGACATCTAGGATTCCAGGACAGAGATAAGGTTTATTGTGCCCTAATGAGGGGGGAGAATACAACTCCAAGAAGGTCCATTCAGGTAGTTCATATGATATCTGGGAGTCTAGGATAGTCTGGGAGCCAGGGGGAATGGTGACAGCAGACATGGCTAGGAGAGGGATCCCTTTGGACGCAGGACATACCATAGGTGGAAATCTCATGTTTGAAGAGCGGGTGCAATATTTGAGGTTGAAAACCCCAGTGGGATATTCCAAGGCACATGTCTTAAGACGCTTCCCAGGAACTTTAACTGGCTCTTCAAAGTTCAGAAGGACTCTGTATCCAATAATAGAGAGGTAACTATCCTTTAGGTTGATTATCCCATTATATTCCCTAAGGAATTGAGTACCAACTAGCAGGTCATCACTCTTGTTATCCAGGACAACGGCAGGCGCGGCCAAGAGAAGCTTGCCAAACTGCATGATAGAGCAGATTATGCCCCTATGGCGCGGGTCATACACAGTCCAGCTGTGCCATATGACTGGTGATAATTGAGGTCAGGGGCATACTTGAGCTTCTTCACAAGTTTGGAGGAGACAACCTTGACTGGTAATCCAGTATCTAAGACGGCCTTGATTTTTACTTTTTAAATGGATATCTCTACTTGAGTGGTAGTGCGGCCAAAGGGGGAAGGACAACCAGGATATCTTGAGCCTGTTCTAGTTTCTTATCCCACTTCTCAATCATACATCTTAATCCTGGAAACTCCTTATAAACAGATTGGAGAGGGAGTAAAACAGACACATTCTTGAAGACAGCGTCAGCAACCTTGGCAGCTTCTTCTGACAACTCCAATAGCACAGAGGACCTCTTAGCTTGAGTGAGGTAAGGGCAAGAGACAACTTATTTGGCTTCAGGCAAAGGTTTAGCAGTAGTTGTAGTCTTTCCTGATTGCAATTTATAGGGGACTGTAATGGTTTCAGGAACGGCAAAAACAGAGTACCCAAATGCATTGGCATTGTCAAAATCAGTGTCATCCAGGTTAGAGTCATCAAAGATATTGTGGAACAATAGGAGGATAGGAGGAGCCTCTTTATACGCAGGTTGGAGTCAGATAGAGAGGGAGGGATTGAAAGAGAGCGGGAAGAAGTTTCAACCAAGAGTGTCTCTGCCTCTAGGTTGACTGTTCTTTTCCCGCCTGCTCTTTTGGATCAGCTCCTTCAACCTGTGGGCTGGTGCAGACTTGAGAATGGTGACCTATCTGGCCACAGTTGTGGCAACCTTGACGTCAAGGAGGATTTTCCGAGTTCATAGTGAGAATGCAAGGGCCACAGGAAGATGAACCAGAAGTAGAAGCAGTTTGACTTTCCCTAACAACTGCTCCAGAATGGGTAAGGTGCATCTCCTGCAACAGTGTCTTTATGATCTTCATGGAAGAAAGCATGGATTTATGAGCCTTTAAGGGAAGACACAGGAGCTGGTTAACTTTGAGGGCCTGAGCGCAAGCCATGTAAGCTTCATGGGCTGTCAATTGCCTACTTGTTATCAGTTGCTGTCCTTCCATGTGGAACCTGTCTGCAAACTCAGCTAATGTTTCCTTTGACTTGTAAGCAATGTGCATAAAAGCGTCCTTTTTAACTTCCAGGCTAAGGTCATCACCAAATTTGTCAATTAGAAGCTGCTTCATCTCTTCCCACGTTTCAATGGTGGATAGTTTGGGCACAACAACCTCTTGGTAAGTCAGGTGTAGACAGGTCAGAATATGTTCCTTCTTAACCTTGTCTGATACTTGTCTCATGGCAGTTTCCTATATAGTTAAGAAAGCTGCAATGGTCAAGGTTTTAGGATCACAGACTTGCTTAAAAATAGGCAGAAAATGTGCTTTGGGAGTTGGACCACCATTGTTGCTATTGAGTACGTTTATATGTGGTGGAAATTCTGCTTTGGATTTGGAGGGAGGTTGTCTGGTCCATATCTGGCAAACACTCTCTTCAAGGGTAGTCATGGTTTCAACAGTGCGGGCACCTGTATTGATAGCTTGAGTGGTCTGTTGTTCAGTAGCATCTAAGCGCTGACCTTGGGTGGTCACTACTGTGGAGAGTTCAGCCAGTTGAGTAGTAAGGGATGGCCCCACTGAGAGACAAGGGGTAAACCTGCCATCCACAGAGTTGATTAACTCACTCATTTCTTGTACATCTCTATCCAGCTCAGTATGATCCTGCTTCAAATGATCCACCACATTAGCTAAGGCAACTAGTTCCCTAGTGCATTTATTTCAATGGGCTCCAGGTAAACCAGGACAGCAGCCATCTTTGTCAAAAATCCCAACTGGGCTAGCAGCAGTTGCCATCATCTCACATTGAACAGCAAATTCTTACTGTAGCTCTGCAATTTGAGCAATTAACTCAAGCACCTGAGGGTCAGGTTGAGGCGTCTCAGCAGGACGTTCTTGACTGCAAGTAGTCGTACATAGCTCTTGAATAGTGTCACATATTTCTTGCTCTCAATCTGCCAAGTCATCATAAGGGGGAGAGGGCGGAACATCTGGCTTGGGCATAGCTAAATCATTCACTTGACTCTGGAGTTTGGCTATAGCAGCAGCAGTGACAGCTCTCTCTTGATCTAACACTGCACTGAGTTTATTAGTGCCTTTAGTAGCAAAGTCTACTACCTGCTGTAGTTGCTCAAACAAATACGTGCTGAATGCATTGAGCTGCTGCACAAGTTGTTCAAAGTTGGTGAGATAAGCATTTAAAGTGGAATCTACTTGAGTTTGCCAGGGTTGTTCTAGCTGGTGAAACTTTTGTAGACACTCTCTCATGTATTCAGGGATAGACTGACACATTTGTTTGATGGAATTAACCAAACAGGTCTGGGAGGTAACAGAATCACACTGGTTACTAGATACCAAAGAAAACAGGGGATGTATCCACTGTTGGTGGGCAGCAAACTGGTCCCAGTGATGAGTAACCGCTGCTTGTAGAGACAAGACTTCTTGGACATGGAGCCAAACACCATCTGATGATGGGCCAAGGAAGGCTGCACAAAGAACAATAGTAAGTGCTTAGTGGAACCAGCCGTTGAGAGGTGATGCTGTGGAAATCAAGGAGCCACAATTAATTTGTAGTATTCAGCCCAACAGAACTGCAGCTGAAGGCGAGAGATAGCTCCTTCACGGGCTATCCCAAGGGCTACCAACATGACTTGTTCTATGTTGTGTTCTGAGGCGTGGCACAGACACACAACGGGGAATCCTAATCTTAGGGTTGGATTTGTACTAAGTCTTGGTTAGATGACAGGGAAGGCAATAGTGTTTACCTTGCGGCCCTGGAAGAATAATCTTTACTAGTTGTGGCTAGAGAGAGGCGCGGAAGTACAGAAGACACAAAGATAAAAATGTGAATAGAACTTAAATTTTATTGGTGAATGTGAAATGTAATATATAGTGGTTGAGAATACCATAAAACACTACCAGGATGGTAGGATCACTTTCCACAAGCATGAGTGGAGCAAGTGAGTAGTGCAGAGTCAGGAAACCAAATAATCATATTTCCTGAAGCAGAAGCCAGTTCATTTTGAGAGTCAAAAGCAAAAGCAAGAGATTTGTCTTCAAAATGGCCCAACAAAGGCAAAATCAAAACATGGTGAATGCTGTTATTCACAACATTGCCCCCCTCCAGATTAGCCTTTGGGGGTGATACTTGCAGAGGAACTTGGCGTGTACGCAAGCAAAAGGGCAACCACTGGAGAGGAGCTTTACAGTGTACTCAGATCCTTGTTTGAAAGTCACCTCTAAAGGACCAATCCACAGGGAGTCCAGTTTGTGCGCGCGCCCACCCACATGGTGTTAATAGTATAGGACATGGTCACCAACAGCAAACTCAGGCAAGGGGGAGCGCCCAGCGTAGTCAGGAGAGAGCTCAAGCATCTTAGTCTTATAGGCAGAAGTGTAGGCAGTGGCCTGTATATCAATGATGCGGTTGACTAAGTCTTTGATGTGGTTGTCAGGGTTCATGGCCTTATCAGAGGAGAGTAGGGGAACCCCCAAGAGTGAAGGAGTGGTGGCTTCACGTCCATGCAACATGCAAAGGGGGAGTACCCTGTGACCCAATGTCTGCTCAGACAATAGGCAAAGAGGGCAGCAGGTAAGTATAGATCCCAATTGGTAGCATCAGAGTAGGTGAGTTTCCTCATGATAGAAACCAGTGTCAAGTTGGCACGCTCAACTGCCCCATTAGTGAAAGGATTATAGGGGATAAAGAAGGACTGGTGAGCTCCTAGAGCTTCAACAACAGAGGTTACAAGTTTGGCATTGAAGTTGGTTCAATTGTCTGACAACAGCACTTGAGGACAGCCATGGCGGTAGAAAACATCCTGCAGCAGGAAGGCAGCAGTAGTCTTAGCAGTAATGTCTTTAGTAGGGCAAGCTTCAACCCACTAGCTGAAGTGATCAACAGCAGTCAGGATAAAGCGGCATCCAGAGCGTGAGCGGGGGAGAGGACCTACAGCATCAATGCTGACAGTATGAAATGCGTGTTGAGGGGAACCAATTTAAACTTGTGAGAAGCAGCTTGGGGCCTCTGGAGTTGGCAGTCATGGCAACTAGCTATGACATCTGGGATCAACAGGCAAAGATTCTCCCAGAAGTAATTCTTCTGAAGCCATTCAAAGGTCTTGGCTATGCCTCCATGGCCAGTTTTTTATGAGCTTGTGACACCAAAGAGAGACAAAGACTGGGACGCACGTATGACAGGTATTGACCCTGCATCTTCTTGATGAGTTGGTTGTTGTGTATGAGGGTATCTTCAGAAAATTTGGTCAAGACAAGTCAAACCTCTTCTGTCTCACTTTCCCAGGAAGAAGGGTAGCCATTTAGCTCATACAGGCAATCTGCCTCAGCAGGATGTAGGTCAAGGATGGGCATTTGGGATAGCCCATCAGCTTTCTGATGTTGAATCCCGGGGCAATGGAGCACAGTGAAGTCATAACCTTGCAGGCAGAGAGCCAATCTGGCTAAGCGTCCTTCAGGATCCTTAAGTTGTTTAACCATTTGAGCAAAGCGAGGTCAGTGACAACAGTGAAATGGGTACCATACATGTAGTGGCAAAATTGTTTAACTGCATGTAGCACAGCAAGTCATTCCTTCTCTGTAACACTATAATGCTTCTCATGCTTATTCAGCACACAGGAAGTATAGGCTACAGGGTGGTCCACACCTTCATTGTCAAGTTAAGCCAAGATAGCCCCAATAGCAAGGTCACTAGCATCAGTGTACAAGATGAACTCCTTATTGTAATCAGGGTACACTAAAATAGGTGCTTCTTTGAGTTTCTGTTTTAGAGTCTCAAAGGCTTGCTGTTGGCTGGCGGTCCATTTGAAGGGGACATTACACAATAGTTAGACCAGGGGTTCACTAGTATTGGCAAAGTCAGGGATGAATTTTCTATAGTAACCCATCATTCCCAGAAAGACTTGTAATTCTTGGAGGTTGGTGGGCGGAAGCATTTTGTTGATGGCATCAACCTTCTTGGTCATTGGAAAAATTCCTGTTTGGGTTACTTCATGGCCCAGGAATTCAAGGCGCTCTTTGAAGAAAGCACACTTAGAGGGCTTTAACTTGAGGCCAGCTTCTCGGATCTTTATGAACACCTCTTTAAGATGGGCTAGTTGATCTGTGAAAGCTGCACTGAAGACTGTTATATCATCTAGGTAGACTAAGACACACAACAACTTCAAGTCACGCAGGATGGATTCCATGGCCCTCTGGAAAGTTGCCAAGGCATTACAGAGCCCTTGCGGCATGCAGGTAGGTTCAAAAAATCCTTCTGATGTGATGAGCACAGCCTTCTGACGGTCTTCAGGAGAGAGGTCAACTTGCCAGTAGCCAGACGCCAAGTCCATGGCAGAGAAAAACTTGGAACCTCCAAGGCGTCAAAGAGCGTCATCATTGCGCGGTAAGGGATAGGAATATTTCTTGGTTAGAGAATTCAACCTTCAATAGTCCATCACAATCTGGTGGCCTCCATCCTTTTTCTTTAAGATGAGCAGAGGGGAAGCCCAAGGACTTTGAGAGGGAGCTAGCAGTCCAGCATCCAGCAGTTGTTTGAGCTCCTTTGAAACCTGCACATCTTCCACTTGGCTACAGCGGTATGGCTTGGCACAAAAGGGGTGAGCATCTCCTGTGTCAATCTGATGAATACATCTTTGGCCAGCCCATAATCAGTGCTATCTTTAGCAAAGATGTCTGAGAATTGGTCTAGTAAATCAAGCACCTCTTTCTGTTGTACTGGGGACAACTGAGGGAAGTCTTGGGCAGTGAACAGAGATAGGACTTGAGGCTTGTCTTTGGGTAGGTTAAAGTCTTGAAATGTTCCAAAAGGGTGAAGAGATAAGACGTCAGGAGCATTTAACAAATTTCTGTAGCCAACAACCTGTCCTCTATATACTGTCATAGGAAGCACAGTAAGGTTGGCAACTAGTAATTGAACGGGATCCTTGTGGGAAACATCCAGAATTCCAGGACAAAGGTAAGACTTGTTACGCCCCAGCAAGGGAGGGGAGTACAGCTCTAAGAAAGTCCACTCAGGTAGTTCATATGATATCTGGGAGTCCATGATAGTCTGAGAGCCTGGGGGGATGGTGATAGAAGACATGGCCATGAGAGAGATTCCCTCAGTTGCAGGACAAGCCATAGGAGGACACTTCATGTTGGTGGAATGGGTTTGGTATTTTAGGGTGAAAACTCCAGTGGGGTACTCCAGAGTACATGGCTTCAAACGTTTACCAGGAACTTTCATTGGCTCCTCAAAGATCAGGGGAACTTTGTACCTTAGGATAGAAAGATAACCATCCTTTAGATTGATGATCCCATTATATTCCTGAAGGAACTGGGTACCAACCAAAAGGTCATAGCTCTCATTTTCTAGAACAACAGCCAGCACAGTCAACAGGAGTTTACCAAATTGCATTGGTAAGGCAGAGTACACACCAATGGCGCAAGTCATGGAGAGACCAGCGGTGCCATAGGATTGATGGTAGTTGAGATCAGGGGCCAGCTTAAGCTTCTTCATTAGTTTAGAAGAAACAACGTTGACCGGAGAACCGGTGTCCAAGACGGCTTTGATCTTGATCTTTTGGATAGATATCTCTACTTGGGTGGTGGTGCATCCAAAGGGTGGCAGAACAACCAAGATATCCTGTGCCTCATCTAGTTCCTTGTCCCATTTCTCAATAATGCATTGTAGTCCCGGAAACTCTTTATATACGGTCTGGAGAGAGAGTGAGACAGATACATTCTTGAAAACAGCGTCTGCAACTTCAGCGGCTTCCTCTGATGATTCCACCAATACAGGGGACCATTTTGCCTGAGTAAGATAGGGGCGGGAGACAACTGCTTTGGCCTCAGACAAGGGCTTGGTGGTAGTTGTAGTCTTCCCAGATTGTAGCTTTTAGGGAACTGCAATAGTCTCATGGACGGCAAGAACAGAATACCTGTATGCATCATGGTCTTCAACATCAGATTCATCCACATCAGAATCATCAGAAATGTCATGGAACAGGAGGATAGGAGGAGCTTAATCATCAGAAGGCTCAGAGTCAGTAGCAGGCGGAGGTGTAGGAGGAGACTGGGAAGAATTGTCAACCGAGAGTGTCTCCGCCTCTAGGTTGACTGTTCTTTTCCCGACTGATCCTTGGGATCAGCTCCTTCAACCCGCGGATTGGTGCAGACGTGAGAGTGGTGGCCTATCTGACTGCTGTAGTGGCAACCCTGACGTTGAGGAGGATTTTGGGAGTTCATGGTGAGGATACAAGGACCACGAGAAGAGGAGCCAGAGTTGGAAGCAGCACAACTCTCCCAAACGACTGCCCCAGAATGGGTGAGATGCATGTCTTGTAGCAGTGTTTTTATGCTTTTCAATGAAGACAGCATAGCCTTGTGGGCCTTGAAATGGAGGCATAGGAGTTGATTCACCTTGAGGGCCTGGACGCAGGCCATATATAGCTTCATGCGCCGTCAATTGTCTGCTTGTTATTAACTGTTGTCCCTCCATGTAAAATCTGTCTGTGAATTCAGCTAATGTCTCTTTGGGCTTGAAGGATATGTGCATGAAAGCATCATTTTTCACCTCCAGACTAAGATCACCACCAAACTTGTCAATCAGGAGCTGTTTTGTGTCCTCCCAGGTCTCAATGGAGGGCAGCTCTGGTACAACTACCTCTTGACAGGTTGGGTGTAGGCAAGTCAGAATATGTTCTTTCTTGACTGCATCTGATGGTTGTCTCATAGCAGTCTTGTAAATAGTTAATAAGGCTGCAATAGTTGAGGTTTTAGGATCAAACACTTGCTTAAACGTAGGCTTGAAGTGTGCCTCAGGAGTTGGACCACCATTGCTGCTATCAAGTACATTTATGCGCAGGGAGAACTCAGCTTCAGATTTGGAGGGGGGTTGTCTAGCCCACAGTTGTCAAATGCTTTCTTCAAGGATTGTCAGAGTCTTGGTGGTTCTGGCACCCGTAGTGTTGGCTAGAGTGGTCTGTTGTTCAGTCACATCTAGGTGTTATCCTTGGATAGTGACAACTGTGGAGAGTTCATCCAGTTGCAAAGTAAGGGATGGCCCCACTGATAGGCAAGGGGCAAACCTGTTGTTTATCGAGTCAATCAGCTCATTCATCTCCTGTAAGTCTTTGTCCAACTCAGTCTGGTCTTGTTTCAAATGGTCCACCTCATTAGCTAGGGCAACCAACTCCCTAGCGCAGTGGATTCAAGGAGCCCCATCCAACCCAGGACAACATTCATCTTCCTTGTTAACCCCGCGTGGACTAGTAGAGGCTGTCACTTCTTCATGTAAAGCAGCAATTTCCTGTTGTAGCTCAGCAACTTGAGCAGTTAGCGCAAGAACCTGGGGATCAGTTTGAGGCATTTCAGTAGGACGTACTTGACTATAAGTGGAAGCACGTAATTCCCGGATGGCTTCCCAGATTCTCTGCTCTCTGTCCATCAGATCATCAGCAGGAGGAGAAGGCGGAGCATCAGGTTTGGGAGAGGACAGTTAATTCACCTGATTCTGAAGTTTGGCAATAGCGGTGGCAGTGGCAGCTCTTTTTTGATCTAATTCTGCACTGAGCTCATTTAGACCTTGGGCGGCAAGGTCAGCTACCTGTTGCAATTGCTCAAAGGAATAGACACTGAATGCATTGAGCTGTTGCACTAGGCGCTCAAAATTGGAGAGATAAGTGTTTAGGGTGGAGTCTACTTGAGTGTGCCAGGGTTGTTCTAACTGGTGAAACTCATGTAGTTGCTCCCTAACGTACTCAGGGATGGTCTGGCAGATTTGCTTGATGGAATTGACTAAAGGTGTTTGAGAGGTGATCAAATCACGCTGATTATCAGATATCAGGGAGAACAGAAAATGAAGCCATTGTTGGTAGGCGGCAAACTGGTCCCAATGATGGGTAACAGCTGCTTGTAGAGACAAGATTTCTTGAACGTGGAGTCCCAACACCATCTGGTGATGGGCCAAGGCAGGCTGTACAAAGGATGACAGCAGATGATCAGCAGAGCCAGTTGCTGGAAGGAGGTGTTGTGGAAACTGAGGGGCCATAATTAACTCATAGTATTTGGCACAACTAAGCTGTAACTGAAGGCAAGGGATGGCCCCGTCCCGAGCTATCCCAAGGGCTACTGCCATGACTTGTTCCAAGTCAGGGGTACCCATAGGGTAAGCAACTAGGCGGGGACCATTCTCAAGGTTCAGTACAGTAGGGACAATAGGCGGGTTGGTGATGTCCTCCTCAATAGGAGGGCTGGTAATTTCAGGTGAGGTTGACCCCCAAATAGGCGGAGGCAAGGGACCTTCAAATGTAGATGCAAAAGGGATAACCAAGGGGCTTACAGCCCCTTTAGTGAGCACCATTTTTGTTGTGTTCTAAGGTGCGGCTCAGACACACAACAGGGAATCCTAACCTTAGGATTGGATTTGTACTAAGTCTTGGTTAGATGACAGGGAAGGCAATAGTGTTTACCCTGCGGCCCTGGAAGAATAATCTCTACTAGTTGTGGCTAGAGAGAGGTGCAGAAGTACAGAAGACACAAAGATAAAAATGTGAATAGAACTTAAATTTTATTGGTGAATGTGAAATGGAATATATAGTGGTTAGGAATACCACAAAACACTACCAGGACGGTAGGATCACTCACCACAAGCATGAGTGGGGCAAGTGAGTTGCGCAGAGTCAGGAAACCAATCATACTTCCTGAAGTGGAAGCCAGTTCATTTCAAGAGTTGAACGCAAAAGCAAGAGATATGTCCTCTAAATGGTCCAACAAAGGCAAAATCAAAACATGGTGAATGCCGTTATTCATGACATTCTAAGTCAGGGGTACTCATGGGGTAAGCAACTAGACAGGGACCATTCCTGAGGTTCAGTACAGTAGGGACAATAGGCAGGTTGGCAATATCTTCCTCAATATGAGGGCTGGTATTTTCAGGTGAAGTCAGCTCTTTTATAGGCGGAGGCAAAAGACATGAAAATGTGGATGCAAAAGGGATAACCAAGAGGCTTACAGCCCCTGTAGCTAGCACCATTTTTGTTGTGTTCTGAGGCGGGCACAGACACACAACAGGAAATCCTAACCTTGGGATTGGATTTGTACTAAGTCTTAGTTAGATGACAGGAAAGGCTATGTAATTAACTTGTGGCCCTGGAAAAATAATTCCTACTAGTTGTGGCTAGAGAGAGGCATGGAAGTACAGAAGACACAAAGACAAAAATGTGAATATAACTTAATTTTATTGGTGAATTAGGAAAAGGAATATATAGTGGTTGTTGATACCACAAAACACTAACAGGACAGTAGGATCACTTGCCACAAGCATGAGTGGGGCAAGTGAGATGCCCAGAGTCAAGAAAACAAACAATTGTATTTTCTGATTCAGTCATCAACTCATTTCAAGAGGCAAAAGCAAAAGTAAGAGATTTGTCCTCAAAATGGCCCACCAAAGGCGAAATTGAAACATGGTGAATAGCAGCATTCACAACACATTGGGCCCCAAGCTCCCCCTGACCCTGGTCCAGAAGCAACTTGCCCACCATGGCATTTGAGTGTCTGAGCGCACAGCTCTGGATGCACAAAAGGTGGCTTCAGTCAGAGTGTTGACCCATGTTGCTAGCAACCAATGTGATGGTCATGAGGGTTCCCCATATGATCATGACATTGAGTCATCCCCAGTCTGATGCCTGACAAGTTTATCATATGGTGTCATATCCAGCTCCTATTACAAGCTATCAATAGCTTTTGATGATTTTGGTGAGCAAGGAAAAGCGCCATCAAGAATTGAAGGAAGAAGGTCAAGAAGGGGATGTGTTTTGGTGCATTTCTGGCTGTTTTGGCCAAGGGGATTGTCTATTAACAGACAAATCCTGATTTCACCAACTGCACCAAGTACAGCCATATCCTTGGTGAACCATTGACTCTTGAGATAGCTCAAATTTCTCCCACCAGGTTTTTTGAGCCACCAGATGGAGGGTAGCTCTACCGCCCTTGAGGCCATCCCACAACACAGGAACCAGGCTTCTGTGTATCTAGCCAGCCATGCAGACGGCCAACTGGGTGATATTGTGCTCTTTGACATTAGAGACACAGTCCAGAAGTGTTGCCCTCAGGCTTTCAACAATCTCTTCTTGAGGTTCTCAATCATGAGTCTCTCTTTGGTCAACAGATGATGGCTGACTTGTTTGCCCAAATTGTCTTCCATGTGAACATGGGCAAATAATCACAGAAAGACAAGCACCTTTCATCCTGTGCCACACCTTTCTACCAGTCAATCCAACTAATGACAGACAAAGAATATGGCAAGCAGCATATGGGTCATTATTTGTTAGATTAAGCCAAGGCGCCAGCTTAAGCATTTTAAAGACTTTTAACTTCTTTGGTATCATTTAAGCCATAAACTTATGTTTTTTGAACATTAATATAATTTTTAGTTTACTGAATAAAAGTTTAAGGGTGTAAAATATACAAATAATAAAAATAAATCTTATTTCTATTAACTGTATTTTTGCTAAAAACCCTTTTTTCTATTTTAATAAGCCAAGAATCAAATATATGAGTTGCATGGGAGAGTAATAGCAGCCCCAAAGCCATAATTGCTATTACCCTATCTTTGGCTCATATAATTAATTTCTTAGTTATTTTTAGAAAAAAGTTGTTGTATTTAAAAGACAATTTACCCTATGTGAAATATAAGTTTTTGTTATGCGTCCAACTTCATGAACATGTCCTACTAATCCTTTAGTAGTATCAGCTCTCTTTGTTTCTCTCTCATCTGTGCAGAGCTTTGCACAATAATTTATTTTGGAGTACTCCTTAATATCCTCAAATGTCAAAGGTGAAACATAAAGCTCACCATCTTTCATTAAATATGAAAGATTAACATTAATGCTTTGACTTAAAGCCAGCTTTTTTAGGCCTAGATTTTCTATCATAGATGTAAAAAAAGGTTTTTTGGGAAACATCTGAATTATTTACAATTGACTCATATAAACCCTTTCTTTCTTCCTCTCTCTCAAAAACCATTTTAAGATCAAATATATTTTTTATATACATCTCTTTTCCTTTTGTTTAAATATTTTAGATAATACACCAAAATGGCCATCAACAATACTTTTGCAATGACACTCAACAAATCTATTAAACTTAATTGTTCCTTTTATAATTTTAGGTACCTAATTAAAAAAATATAAGAATTCATAAGATCTGAAATGATTACCATTATCAGTCCAAACTTTAATATTTTTAATATTCTTAAATTTATTATTTTTAAGCAGATTTATCAAACACTGACCTGAAAACAAAGAGTCATGAGATAAAATTTCAGATAAAAAGTCATGATACTCATATTTAATTTTCTCATTTTCTTTAAAATCAATTGCAAATCCTAATAAGGAAATAAGTATTTTTCTCATAAAAACAATTATTTGTCTCTATAGGACCCCCACCTATTTTAAAGTTTTCTTTATAGTCTATTACTATAACACATGAATTATTATCAAGATTATTTATATCACTAATATATTCTTTATTTTGATGCTTATAAAACTTTTCATGTAGGTCAATAGATTCCAAATTTTCTTTAATAGATTTAGGCAATGGCAACTTCTTTATACTCAAATCCTTTTTCTTCATTTCTAATGATTTTTTTAAGTTGCAAATTTTACACATATCAGTTTGCTTTTTTCTTTTAATTATATTATTAGGAATAAGCTTATAGAAAGTGGAAAGTGAAATAGAAATATTGTTCTTTATTTTCATATCTTCATAAATTTCTTTTTTGTTTTCAATAATGAGTATTTTATTTTAGTTGAGTATTCACTCAATTCTTTTTGTAATTCTTCATAAATCAATTCAGGGGATTTTTAATTGAATTGGCTGGTTGGAAATGAATTATTAATATATGTTTTAAAATATTTTTTATGTTTTCTTTCTTTGCTGAATCATTTTTTATTTTTTGAATTTAATGATACTTTTTTGGCATTTTTATTTTTTTAGAATATGAATACTCATTTTTTGTCATTTTAAATCCAGAATCCCAAAGCTCTTTCAGACTGTAGCTTGATGTAACCAATGCTCTTAGGGAAGGAAGGTGCTTGGCAGGGGACTCTGACATCAATTCCTTTAGGTTGTTAAGGAAATCATCTGTCTTAGAATTTTGAATGACAGGTAAGAAGGTACTTTTTCCAAACTCTGTTTTTAATAAGAAATGCTCAACAAAGCTTTTAAGATCATTGTCAGCAGTAAAAAGGAATGCTTGTTTAAGCATAGAGATTCTTTCTCTCTTAGTAGAAGCCCCCAGTGAGAAGAAGGGTGTCATCTGAGGTGCAAACTTGATAGGTTCCATAATGATAGTGGTTGAGTTCCTTGGCTTGGTTCAGACAGTTCTTGCTTGGAAATAGATGTGCAGTTATCAGAGAGGAGTAAAGGTGTGGATTGTAAAGTAAATTTCTGTAAAGTTGAGATGTTTAAATACCATATTAGCTGAGCTTTTGCACTACAGGCATAAATCCCCAACTGATCTCCTTAATTTATCAATATTGCCCCTGAAGTCTGATATCATTGTTTATTTACCCCTTTTTATATTCTGGTTAACTGATGATATCTCGGCAAATAGTACTTCAATCTTGCTCAAACTAGTAACATTTGAAAGCCCTTAATCTCAGCTTTTGGATTGTGCTGCAACTCTATATTTTAATACCGATTTAGTATCTTGAAGCGGCTTTGAATGTAAGCTTATAGAATTATTATTTGAAATAAAATATGCTAATTAACTCTTAAAGTATGATATTTTAATCACTAAACTAAATTTAAAGTATAAATTATTATTTAGCTTACTTCTAGTAACCAACTCAAAACATTTTATTTAAATAAACTTAAGTTTATTATAACTTTTAACAGTTCTTAAAAAATGAACTTTATATATCTTAAATCTATCAAAACAAAAATGTTATTTTTAATCACATATAAATATTTGCTTGTATAATTAAAGTTGTATCTAATTTTTATAGATACAATGACTAAGATCATTTTTATTTAGTTTAAATAAATTTCAACCTTTATAAAATTTAATTAAATAAAGCAAGATTTTGATACATTCTGTCAGGATTTCTGAATATTGACTAATTAACAGTTTCAATAAATAACATGGGCCAGCAGTTAATCACTCTTAGGAAGGGTTGTAACAAATTAATGTGGGCTGCAGGTTTGTGGAATTAATGGATTCAAATGATCAAATCATATCCTGGCAATTGCAAAATCCCTATTCCTAATTAATGGTGAAACATGCAGATATTGTGCAATTAATTAGTCCACCTCAACAACCACTTCAAACATGCTTCTCATATATAATTACTATTCTAAACTTTAATTACATTCTAGAACAAGGGCCATCATATGAGCCATCATCTGAAACACTTCTAGAAGAGCCTAAAATAGACTGGGCTGTCAAGCCAAACACTCTAAGATAAAAAGGCTTTGAGCCTATTGTATTAGGGTAGCTCTGATTAAGTGAAGAATCATCTTCACCAACTAGTAGCCAGTCTGGCTAGCTAGTCACCTGGAACGTGGTCCGGGTTCACAGCTTCTCCGCTCAGATTGAGGGATAGTTGCACAGCTTCAGAAAGGATACTGAGCTGTGGAAGTTGTCAAGTGAGCTTCCGTCACAAACCGCACTCACTCAAGGTTGGGCCAGAGCTAACTTGGATAAACGCGGGCAGCCAGGCCAGCCTAAATATCAGTCTTCTAATAAAGAGTTGATATTTCAAATCCTTTCCCTAGTTTGACTCTAATTAAGTGGAGAGCAAAAGATCATACTGTTGCCATACAATATTAATCCCTATAGTAAAATATAGAGACAACAACTTATGAACCTATATCCAGAAGTAGGAAGAACCGTCCCAAATCCTTCAGGCCTTGGGCCCTGTCAGACTTGCTACTTCTGATGACAACAACATATTCTGGGCCAAAGGTTACGCCAAAGTCACAGGTTCTCTGTACTTTCCTAATGTTAGAAGACTTAGGATATCATCTGGCTGATGACAAAATAACATGGTCTGCAATTTTCTGACACATTCTTTTTTATGTTTGAATTTTTTATACATATTATCTCTAGCATACAGTATAAAAATATAATTTTATTAATATTAAATACTTAAGAATTTGAAAGAAAAAACTTTTATTCTCTTATAAGTTATTATTATATATTTTCTATAAAATCTAACTTAAGAATAAATTACCTATGCTAAATGAGATCATTGAAGAGTCAATAAAAGTTTAGTTTTAATTTTAGTTTTAGTTTTTTTAACTTTTTACTAGGTTTTTTATAAAAAAAATCCAAAATTATTTAATATTTATTTATTAAATATGCAAAAAAGCTGTCTGCCCTCTTTTTAAAAAGAGGGATTCAAAAATTATTATATTTTAAATTAAATATTTTTAAAAAAGCTAAGATTTTAGGCAAAAATTTAATTTCCAACAAAAAGCATTGTATCAGTTTTATTGTATTTTTATGTTTCTCTTTTTAGAATGATGTCATTTTGTACTAATCAGCTTTCAAGAAATAATGGTATATGAAATAAGATTGTTACTAGCTTTTAATACAGTTTAATTTAGCTGTAAGTAGAAAATGATTAATTTAATATAGGATTTTATATTATAAGGATTAAATAAGATTTATTTTGATAAACTTGTTATAATTATTTAAATTTATTGATAAGAAAATTAAAACAAAATTTTAAAGTGTTAAGTAACACAGTTAATAGGAAACAGATTAATCTAACAAATAATGACCCACATCTTGTGTGACTTCATTTTAATTTGTGCTTGTGGAATCTCACTTATAGATTGCTCAAACTTTGTCTCATTTTATTCCTTCAGTCAGTGCCTCATATTAATCCTGATTGGATTATAACATACTCTAGAACAGCATCTATCCATCTTGCTTGCTGTTTCAGTTCATTATGTTTGTGGTTTAAACAACACTGCTTGATATTTTCTGCTGTAAATTCAGAGCCTAAACATAAAAAATGTGGGATTGTCAAACCCTTGGCCCAAATTTCAAATCACTTTTGAGGGAAACTCAGCTGAGTGAAAATTAAAATATTTAATGTCATAAATGTGCTGTTTTAGCAGTGTTACAAGGGGGAAAATATTTAGACACTAGATAATATTCTTTATTGAGAGATCAATATTATATAGTCATTGTGAATTGTGGATAACAGGAATATGATAGTGTTGATCACATGATGGGATGGTGAAGGGGGTGGCTTAATCCTGGTAATGAGTTAAGCGCCAAAACAAGGTATCCACCATAAGGGATCACCATTTGTTCATGTTGTTGGATTTGGAAATTTGAGTTAACTTCCTAGTCTGGCTCCAAGTGACTGGATAGTCAGTTTGCAGGTCATAAACCTGCTTACACAGAACCTTGCTGGCGGGTTAAGCCTGCTGTTTTGACAGCATTTAAATGGTTTCTTTGGCAATCTATTGCAAACTTTGAGGTAGTGTATGGTGAAAAAGATTGAAATGGTTTAATCATACTGTTTCATCAGGATGAAGCTCAAATTTTATGTCAAAGCCCAAAATTTTCTATTTGGGTTCTCTTTGTAAAATAGTTTTTGGCACCAATATAATCAGCTTAAATCAAAAGCCATTAAACTGATCTATAATCTGCTATGTACAGAACTGGCCATTATTGCCATGGCCCGCCATGACATAGTAGCTTTAGAAAGTTGCGTTTTAAAAGCTTTTATTGATAAAGTTACTTCTTGCCGTCAGAAAGCTACCTTGATGATCTCTCTAGGTACCCTAGATCAAAAGTTAGGGTGATTTAAGAAGTCAAGTTCAAAAATCCTGTCAGCATGTCCCAAAATGGTTGTGAGATTGAATTTCAAATCAAAACAAGCAACAGTTAGTAAACAGACAAATTCAATAATATCTCAGCTTCCAGTGATCAGTTTTGGATGTTCTTATGCTCAAATGAAAGCTCAGATGAAGAAGCCATATAAAGTATTTTTAGATGACCAACTGAGGCAAACCTTGAAGTTAGAATCTGGCCAAAAGAATATGACTAGAATTAGTCAGCTGATGTTTCAAACATTTAGCATGACCCTCCAGATAGAGAGACAAGGACCTTCAGGAAAAATCTGGAAGAATATCAAAGACCAATGTAAATGGTATAAAAAGAGCCTAGTTCCCCTTTTCCCCATTGTGATCATTCTTGGTCTGGATAATAAATAAATGACTTCTCTTAGATTATAGTTTAAATGGTTCAGAGTTGGGAGCCCCTGGGCCCTGACAATCACCAACTATAGGGTACTTTCCTGCTTGCAGATACCCCCACCAAAGGCTCTTTTGGTGTTGCTTTTGGTCTGATATATAATTGGGTATAAGTACATAAATTTATATATTATGTAGTGCTTTTTTTCTAGATAACCTTATACCCCAATAGTAATAAATTTATCATAATTCTTTAAAAAGCTAAAGGGCTTAAACATTTTTATTGCAAACAGCACAAAGAGTTTTCACATGTATAATCTCTTAATGACATATTTTGGTTTCTGATTTATATAGAATGAAGTCACAGTATGATCTTCTTCCTCTATATCAAGAAAAATTATCATTTAGAGAGTGAACCAGAAATTAGTCTCTCAAAGACCTGCTCATTTGTCATGACACAATTTAGTTACCAAGGGAAGGAATCCATGAGGCACTTATCAATAATTGTCAGAAATATTCCTGACAACAAACTTTTGTAAGAAAAAAGTTTGTGCACTTTTGATATCACAAGTCAAAACAAAAAATTGAAGCAGTTCCCCCCAATTGGGGGAAACTGCTGCAACACAGCCGCTGGATAAAAAAAAGATTTTAATAATTATTTAGATTTAGCATTTGGGGTTTATACCCCTGCCGCGGGCTGTGCAGCCAGCTGCAGACCGCACACCCAGCCTGGCAGCTTGCCTGTGCGCGCCCACTGCCAGCCTGCTTGCTCCAGCCAGCCAGCTGCAGAGGATGGTGCACCCCCCCACAGCAGGACTGTCCACCCCTTCCAGATGTGGAAATTTCAAATTAGAAAACCCAAAAAGGCAATTCCCCAATCCTAAAAATAGGGGAAAGTGCTGCCCAAATTTGGAATCTACCAAATTTGGATGGGGTTGACAGGCTACCCTGCAAACCATTTAATGCAGAAATTGCAGAAGTGGAATTTGGGTGAATTAAAGTACCTAAAGAAGCTCCAAAGCAATACAAGTCAGAGATTAACAATTCATTGTTTTCCAAATCCCTCCAATCCCAATCCCAAAAGGGAATTCCAGATAACACCAAGTGTTTGGGGTTCCCTGTGCACTGTTTTGCACTATTCATGCCCCATCAAGGATGATATTATATAATAAAGCCCAACTACTTGATGATAGTTTGTGCTTTCATTGAGCAAATTAGCCCTCAATTTTTATCACATAAATCAACCAAGACTTTTACCTCTCAGAAAGTTAAAGACACTAAGCTTTGTCTGCCCTTCCCCAGGACTAGAGGGTGAACCATCTTATCCTCTCAGCTGTCCTTACAGCCTGTCTAGGGATTAAAGGGCAACCAACACTATCAACTGCATGTACCATACAATGATCCAACTGGCAAGCGTTTTTACAAGGAGCCGACAGAGCTTAACTCCTCTGATCAGTATTCCTGGATCATGCTGGTTTCCCCCTCACTCCACTCAGTTGTAGCTATATACACCTTTATATACTATGTACTCAAGTAGTTTGCTGGTAATTTTGGACAATATAATGTACATGCAAAGGTCTTTTGATTGATGATAACGGTCTATCCCATTGTGACTGCACTCACTGGCTTCCAAGTGGCCAACTTGGACCCTATTTTGCTAAAATATTTCCTTTATTGTTGGGTCTTTACATTAATATCTTCAGGGTATCAAAGCCAGCTATAAATATCTGCTTCTCCTTCAATAAAAATCACCACTCCACCTACCCTTTATCCTAAGGATAGTTTTAACTTTGATCTTATCTTGTTGATTTGGTCCTCTCTGGTGTACTTTTCTAACTCATACCCCTATTTTGACATAAAATATCTAACTTAGATGCTTAAGCACCTTTTAATGATAATTAAATTGATTTTATTAATTATTAAGTTTGGAAACTGACTGCGAAATGGTAGATATGACCTCTATAGAGGCCATCTCTCACTACAGTGTCATTTATATAGGTTTTGAAGGACCTATCAGATATTTTAATCAATGAGTGGATCTATGAATGGCATGTATGCTCTTGAATTTCACCTCACGGTTTAATCCAATACCAGGTTTCGACTATTAAATCCATAGTTTAGATCAAATTTAATTCTTTTTTAGCTGGTCCAAACTCTGTAGAACCAAGCCTTAACCTTTACTGAAGCTGATTACGTACATGGAGGTTTACCACTTGGTTATGTATTTTACCAAGTGATAGTTCACCCCCTTGCGTAACAAAAAGACTATACTTTGCTGGTATCCGATAGCCTAAAAGATCGAATAAATCCTGAAGCAGAGCTGACCATGCCGCCCTTATTTGCACCCTGCAGTAGGTTTGCCAGAAGGGTTTGTTTCCTTTCCAATCGAAGAACCCCAGGTAAAGTTTAGGTCAGAGAATAACTGGCAAGCAACTATTGATGAATTCAGCTGTTTAAAAATATTCTCTATGGGGATTTGATTATGCAGATTTACCGTTTCCAGTTTTAGGCATGCCACTTTTTGTGTTGTTTAAGTATCAAACATACCGAATGCTAGCTCGTATTTACTAATTGATATTTCATCACATTGATCTTGGGTTATCTGCGCCGTAGATCCCTAAACAGGGTAAATTTGTTTGGGCCCTTGCTATCAACCAATATTCCAAAGGGAAGGCTCAAACATGTAAATGTTGATATCAATTGGTAAATTTGTTGAATTGAGATTTACCAAACAGATATAAGAAAAGGTGATCATCCTTCGAAAGCTCATTTATACCCAACCGACAAGCGAGATGATTGGTGCTCGAAGTCTTTAGCCTGACTTTTATAAAGATTCGATTCAATCTCCTTGCCCTACGAAAGTGATAAGGATTTAAAACATGCCATGGTATAAATCAGTTTGAAATTTAAATTATATTGTGTGAATAGAACCCTGGACGGAGGTTCTTGATATGAACCCCGTTGGATCTAGGAAAAGTATAAAGGCATAAAAACAGCCTCTCAAGCGGTATGATTCCCAAAAAGATTTCCGATCTTGGGAACTACCCATACGCCAAGGCTTCGTTCTGGCAGAGATGTATGATGCGTCTTCCCGTGAAGGTGATGATTTATTCAATGATGATGCCAGTCCCTTTATCCTTCATCACACTGATCTACCTCATATCGGTTGACAATTGGTCCCTGTTGCAACACTTGGTGTTCATTTGGAGCATATGTGAGATTGCATTCTTCTTAAGCTGGAAGAAGATACAAGTTCCATTTAAACGCAAGCCTTTCTCTCGCGATCTAGCCACTCGAGTGGATCTTGCCAAGCGCTTTCTAGCCCACGCTGGAAACATCCAAGAAGTATTTACTGGCTGGATGCTTGAACGCCCTGATGGTCCTCTGCACATGGAATACTTTAAACCTCTGATTAACTACTTTTTCTTTGATAAGAAAGCAGAAGAGATGACTCCCGAAGAGGTGGTGGAGGCTGAAAAGGTCTATAAGCTGTTCAATGAAAAGATCCCTTCAAACCCCGACCCTAGCCAGCCACTGAAGAGCTTCAAGCTCATTGAGCAAACTGCCGACAACATTCCTTACCATCCCAAGCCATTACTGCTCTACCTGACAGTAAGGGCCTTTCAAGAACTGACATCTTCAATCCTAACAAGACTAGGGTTCTGTAGATATGCCACAAGAGGCCTTGCTTACTGGCTTCTCCCAGGGAATTCCGCTAAACCTCCCGTCATGTATATCCACGGTCTTGGTATGGGATACCTGACATACTTGAAAAAGATATATGCCATCATGGCTGCCAATCCCGGAAGAGGGATGATTCTTGTTGACTTGCCCCATGTCGGCATGGCTCCTGTCGATGTCATCCTTGACTATGACCAGACGATCAAAGCGGTTGATGCTATGTTTACTCGCCATCGCCTGGAGAAGGTGGTGTTGGTTAGCCACTCGTATGGGACGCTGATGGCCAGCTGGCTTGTTCAACAGCGGCCGCAATACTTGGCCCATGTCCACCTAGTGGATCCAGTTTGCTTCATGATGTGGAAATCCAACCTCATCTACAGCTTTCTCTTTGAGGAGCCGAAATGCATGTTCCACGAGTCCATGCGGTTCACCCTCTCCAAAGATCCGTTTATCAGCCAGACCCTCAGCAAAGCGGTGTACGGCTACGAATGCGTGCTATTTCCTGAAGACATCACCATCCCTACCACAGTCTACCTTGCCGAGGACGACTGGGTAATCGATGTCGCCTCCACTAAAGAGTACCTAGAGAAGAGATTGCCGGAACACTGCAACCTTGTACTTTTCGACACCTTCCATGGCGGGGTCCTATTCCAAACCGATCACTGCCTTGAGCTTATCTCACACATTTAAATTTCCCACGCCCGCCAGAGACATGGATATGACTTTCTTTTAGACTCCCCAGCCATATCCAATTGCGGATTAAACCACTATCTTTATAACCTTGCTTTGCATATAAACTTCTACTTTTACACTTCATGACCTTGGAAGGCATGTAGATTCATTAGCTCAAACTATAGACATATTATCAACTGACACCAGAAGTTTAGCACCCATATTTATAAAAACACATAACATCCACAAAGGCTTTGGTACAATCTTTTGTGCAGCAGGATAACCGACTTTGTTGGTACCTAACCTCCAGCGATGAAGCTGGGGTAGAAAAGAAACCATGTTGTTTGACGGAATTGAAACATGTTTTGATTATTACCGTCAGGATCTGGGGACCGATCCAGCAGGTCTAGGTTTAATGCGCCCCGTAAAACAAAAACATCTCCACCCAGATAGGTATGTCTGGAAAAGGATATAAAAGTATCCTGGTCCTTAACCCGAGACAGATGTATCATCTGTACCAGATAAGCTTTGCCTACCTAATTGAATAGCCTTTTATATAATCTTTGTATATACTGGGTTCTTACAAATAAGCCTGAACCTACCTGGTAGGAATTTCAACCAATGAAGAATAAGTTTTGGTCAAAACAAATGTAGTGGCAAGAGTTTTGGCTTCGAACACTACATCATAAATTGTGATATCGCACATATGTAATCTGGTACTTCAGTAGCGCGTCTCACCCCTTTAACTTTAAATACAATCCTAAATGTTTGATACACTGTGACATAAAATGGACCAGTAGATCTCAACTGTGTCTGGTATGAGTTGAAACATAATCTTTTTTTTAAAAAATGTATTCATCCCTACCCTAGATAGGAACATACCAGTATAAAATAGGTAAGCCAGCTGGGTAGAAGTCATAGAATAACGGTCTCTGTACGCTATATCGAGACATCTTATATCGGTTAAAAGGGAACTAAGAACAAACTACGTTTCCGATATGGTATATATAACTAAGATCTAGTTTGATAATACAATGGCTCAAATTTCAGGCTTTAGATCCAAGTTGATCAGCAAAGTTGGGTTCAGAGAGATGTAACCTCTCAAGCTAAAACTTTGAATGGGAAGTTATCAAGTTCAGCCATACCAATCTAAGAAGCAGATTACATGTTGCTTCCCTATAAAAGTTTCATCTTTAATTTAAAATAAATAGATATTATAATATAGATTTTGATAAATCATTATACCTAATGCTTGGATAAATTGAAAGTATTCAAGTTTCTCTCCATTCTTGTTTGTTCCAGGTCAGTTAAATAAAAGAATTGGCAACAGCGCTCATGTTGACACTTTTAATGTCAACACTATAGTAAAGTGACGACCCAGTTTCACTTAATGTCGTTTCCTGGATGTCGACACTTTTTTAATTAACAAAACACTTTACCCTGAACATTTTTAATATAAAAAATATTTTAAAATACATTATTATACTAAAATGACCCCAGAGAGTTCAAAACTGCAATAAAAAATTACCATAAGTAATAAGAATAAGGAGATCTAAGCAACTATTTTTCAGTTTATTATGTGAATTACACTCTTTATTATAAAATTATTTTTTATTCCCATAAAAATCAAAATTCCAATGAACCAAAATAAAGATATTTAATATATCATAATAACTAAAAAATATAAAAAAATTCTATATTTAATTTATTATACTTTTTATAAGCACAACTGAAAATATCTCATGCCTTAAAGATAAATTAACAAAATATAAGATATTTCCTACTAAACCACATTAAAACTGTATCTGAAACTTACCATTTATACCTAAAAAGATTATTACACTATAAACAATTAAAAAAGTAAAAGTTTAAAATTAAAAAATATATAGGCAAAGCAGAGCAAAGTTTATTAGGCTAATTAAACCCACCAGCAAGAGCAGTTGCAACATCTTCAAGGTATTTTTTGATTTCCGCCACATTATACTTTTTCTTTACCACCTTTTGAACGTCCTCCTGGTAGTCCTGCTCCTTGGACTTTCTCTTCTTGGGGGCCACCTGGTTGGCCAGGTTGCGGAACTTGGAGACAGTCCGGGCCTGCTCCTCCTGTAGCTTAGAGAAGAACTTGTTATATTTGGGGTTGGTCCCAAACTTCACCTTCAGGTGCTTATGCCAAACCTCAAGGCTAGAGGTGGTCTTCATCTCCCCCTTGAGGCAGGCACCTTGAAAGTTCCAAGGGGCAGTGGCCCTGCTCTTACCTCTCCAGGCAGTCACTTTCTTGCCCACCCATTGGTACTTGAAGTAACCCAGGTAGCCTTTGAAGATGGCCCCAAAGGCTCTGAACTGAGTCTGATCAAAGCCCATTATGATAACCTTTGGCCCAAGTGAGCGTGCATGAGCTAGCTGCTCAGCGGTTATGGTGGACTCATCCTTCTCAGCGGAGGAGGGATTTGCCCTTGTGGCGTGAGTGAGAGGGGGAGCTGGTTGGTGGGAAGGGAGCTCAAAGCATCCCAGATGATCTTGAAGGCTCTGGTGTAGACTTCAGTCTTGGCACCAGGAAGGAGAAAGAACACAAGGGGGATGACCTGGTCATTAAACTGCCCATGCAGGACCCAAAGCTGCTTGATTAGGGAGGGGCAAGTAGCAAATGTGCCGTCGCATAGCCAGGTGGTAGCAGTGTTCAGCTGCTCCAGGTTTTGTGTTGTGTGGCGTAGGCTATAATCCTATCCTCCACTTCCTGCCCATTGTCATGGAGCAGGAACATCTCACTGTCCTCTGTCTTCTTGAGGGCATCTGTGAGGATAAGGTCCTTGATGTTGGTGGCACTCTTGGCCAGGGGATTGGAGGCTTGATGCCTATCACTTATAAACTTGACCAACTGATTGTGAGTTGGAACCCTCTTCAAGTTGGTTAGGAAGAGATACTTGCAAGCAAGCACAGCCAGCTGGGTGGCAGAAAGATCTTTAGAGGTGGACATCACCTGCACCAGATACCACTTGAGAAGGCGGGCTATGGTGGTGTTGGGAATTATACAGGTATGCTTGCCCTTGATGATTTAGACCAGGTCCCAGCGCTCAGTGTTGAGCCAACCTGGGCAGGAGCGGTCCTCACAGGTGTAATGGCGGCTCTTGAAGCCCCAGTTGGCATTGTTGCAGCTGAAGATATACCCATTGGCCACCATGGCTGGCCCACTCTTTACGCTCATGATTGGGAAGTATTTGGGCAAGGAAGAGGGAACCTTGAGTTTGCCATCAACATTGCAGATGTTGTGGGCCAACAGAGGGTCCCAGGGGCCAGCAGGAGCATGGTGGAATCCAGGGAAGTAATTGAGGGCTTTGAATAATCCCCAGATGATATTGAAGGGGGGAGTTTGGTGGGGGTGGGGAAGCAGAAGGGGGCTTATTGTTGTGCTCCTCATGTGCAGGAGACTTATCTTTGGGTGGGGTCTTTTTGCCTTGCCGCCGTTTCTTGGTTGGCTCTCCGTCAGAAGCCAAGTTGTAGAAACTGTGCTCTGTAAGAGAGCCATCAGATTCCTCTCCCCCAGTGGAGTGAGAAGGGCTCTTCTCATGAGAGGGCTCAGGGGATGGCTTTGGTGAGGGCTTTGGGGATGGTTTGGGGGTGGCCTTCTTTGATGAGACGGGCTTTTTTTT
The DNA here is from genome assembly GCA_014839935.2 of Entomophthora muscae. Lineage (NCBI taxonomy): Eukaryota > Fungi > Entomophthoromycota > Entomophthoromycetes > Entomophthorales > Entomophthoraceae > Entomophthora > Entomophthora muscae. The sequence goes on from QTSX02005864.1 coordinate 133,610, forward strand.
TGGTGGGTTTGGTTGGCTTTGAAGGACGCTTGGTTCCTTTGGGCTGTTTGGAAGTGTTCTTGTCCTAAAATAATAAGTAAAATGGTTTAAAATAAATCAATGTATAAAAAAACAAACAAAACAACTCAAAAAGCATAGTATATAAACGTAAATCTTAGATGGCTTTTCTTGGCATTTAAAAGGTAAAAAATCCTTGTATAGGTTTTAATTTATTATAGTTTTAAATAAAAAAGTAAAAGTTAAGATATTTATGTGAAATTATTATATTTAGATATAGATTTTATTTTAAAAATTAAAAAATATGAAAGAGGATAGCTAAAAATACAACATATCAAAAAATGAGAAGTTTTTATTATGTAAAACATAAAGTTTTATATGTGAGAACTGAAAAGCGTTGACATTATGAGTGACAATTAGTAAAAAAAGCTGAATTCTCACTGTCAATTACAAAAATTGTAGACATTATTTTTGATAACATTGTCACTGTTGACATTTTTTTAAAAATTTACTAGGTTTTTCATAGTACGCTTAATTAAATTTAAGCAGGCTAGCAAAAATTAACCTTTTTCTGTGTGTTTTTGTTCACATATAAAAATTAAAAAAAAACATATGAAAATAAGTAAAAAAAAGTATCAAAATTCTTTATTTCTTTATTAAAAATTATATTTGGGTAGTGATAATATGATATTTTACCATTGAGCTTATATGAAGTTGTTAAGAAGTTGTATTCAAGTATTGAAAAGGGTAAAGTGTCAACAATGTCACTTATGACATTCTTTATATGAGGTGGCATATTAATCTAGGCTTAATTGTATCACTCTAATTTGCTTAACTCCACCCCAGGGGATTATCACAAGCAAATAAACGACATTTATGAGTGTTGACATTATTTTTAATAATAAATTCTATAGTAACTTACATAGTAACTCACGCTTAAATTATTAGATCACCGTTAGCCATCAATCCACTTAATATATTAAAGCCGTAATAAGTGCCACATAAATATTTATAACATGAACATTTCAACAATCAAATGTATGCACACTATCTTTTTCAATATAATAATTCAATAAAAAAATATTTTTAAATGTGCACTTATTTTTTACTGTAGATCTTTCAGCTTTGTTATTTAAAAAAGTTTGGCTTAAAAAGACTCAACATTGACACTTTTACGTCGTGAAAACAAATAAAAAATAAACTAATTTTTATCAGTAAAAGTAAAAGGAAAATCTGGTTAAATTGAGTTTTTTATTAAGCTTAATATTAAATCATGTTGAGATGGCCACAATCTTGTTGTGGTTTCTGGGTTTGCACCCCTGAACGCTTTAAAAAAGAATTAAGCTAGCGCAACTAGCAAAAAACATAGGAGATTTAGAGTTTCAAGTCAACGGTGGTCATGTTGACATCATTATTGTTGACATGGGCGCTGTTGCCAAAGAATTTGAAGTACATAATGAATTTAGCTATTTGACTTTGGAGTACAACCAAGGAGCTAGTAAATTTACTTTTAGATGCCACTGGTATGGTCTGGCAGTATAATCTGTTTCTTAATCATTCAGGTAGATTTTAATAACCGGTATTTATATAAAAGAAATAGCCAACAAGTAGCAACAACCCATAAATGGATATACTCTCCTACATACTCCCCATTTACACTACTTGACCTACTTTGTCTTGTTGCCTATACCCTGAAGGAACAAGACTACTACCCCAGACTCTTTGTGACTCTGCTTTCCTGTTGCATACACTACCAATGTAAAAAGAAGACCCCCCTGCTGCAATACCAGATAAAGTTGGTTCTCTAGACCCAATCAAAGTGCATGTACTCTATCCTGCTTCTGCAGCCCAGTACTAGTAGTTTACCCTGCTTCTCAGGTAAAGCTTCCCAAGAGGTTTCCCCTCCCAGTTCTCTGTGAGCATCACACTGTGTGATTCTTCTTATACCTTCTAAAGGGTTGCTTCCTGGTCTGCTAGCAACGCCTTCTAGGACATCTTGACCCACCCCTACCTTGGATGGTTGGTAATCCAGGTTTGGGGCTTGGCACTTGTCAACCGGTAGGGCATATTCTTCTCTGCACAGCGGGGGTGGCCCACAATGGTGTGAGGTTGGTAGCTCCAGGCTCACTTCCTACTATCCTGGACATACTTGGAATGTGTTGCTTAGAAAAGAGCTGGTGTGGGGTTGGTATCTTCAGGCTCACTTCCTACTATCCTGGACATACTTGGAATGTGTAGCTTAGAAACACATCTAGGTAGCGGGATGCTTGCTCCCAGGATCTGCGCCCAGGGCCAGGGTGGGGCTGGGCGTTGAATCTAGTGACCCCTAGAACTTTTGCAGCCGGTTGTTGGTATAAAGCTAGCATGATGCTTTGGCGCCAGAGCACGTGCCAAGCGGTGCAGCATTGCCGGATCATTTCTTGGGTGGCATGTCAGAATTTCCCATATCATCTACCTGGCAGGGCAGAGCTTATTTTTGGAAGGGTTTAATGCAACAGCCATAGATCTCCTACTGATCCCATATATATAGATCCTATACTACTGTTCTATGGAGGTGGGTGGTGGGTACTCCAATCCCAGGGCTTTGGCTTGATCGCCATGATTTCTTGGTCGGAAATCCTGAAGGGAATTACCTGAAGAGATGATAAGAGTCTGGAGATGGTCCAGGCAGGTTTATACCAACAGGTGGAGAGGTGGCTCGAGCCAGCCAGGGATATGATGGGGAAGTTCCGGATATTATTTTTGGAATGGGGATAGTTGCTTGACTGGGTGGAAGTTGGCTTTACATGGCAGGGGGAGGGATGGGCTGAACTCGGACTGGGCCAATATTTACTGGACCAGGAACCGTGGCCAAGGTATAGTTGGATGGCCCTACTGTAAATGGGCTTATGGTGGAGGAAAAAGGATGGATCCTTGGTTGGAGAAGTGATTAAGTTATATGCTTATAACCTTCTTCTATGGATAGAGATGGTTTCAGCTGCATTGATGGTCTGCTTTATGTGAGCTTTGATGGTTTGTTTCATGTGAGCTGGCTTGAGGTATAAGTTAACTATCGTCAGGTGCGAGCTAGGGGCATGCTTGATTCTTCCAAGAGAGGTACTGAATGAGGGCAACTTAGATTACAACAGGTCCAGGAGGACCATTTACTCAAGTAAAAGGGATGGATATAGAAGAGAAAGCATCATACTACAATTACAAGATTCTTAGTAGGAGATGGGGTAGTCAGTCTTGGCTTGAAATAAACTGAACTCTGGATCCAGGGGTAGTTAGGAAGGGAACTCCAACTGAGCCTACCTTGTTAAAAGGATAGGGACTTAAAACTTATGCATTAAAAGAAGATTGTATATGCAAAGCTTGAATTTTTCATACAAACTATTAGATACCGGGGTGTAAAACTAACCTAGATGGATAGAAGATTTAAAGAAACCAGTTAGAATAGGAATAATCCCAATATTCCTGTTCAAAATCGATCAATTTCTTGAAAATAGGGATGGTTTTGTGTATCGTAATCCGTGCTGGCTTGAGAAACCGTCTTGGAGGTTTATTGGAGTGATGGGTACTTCCGACCCTTTCGCAAAAGTCAATCGAACGTTTTATGTATTGATCACTTGGAAAACAGTTTGATTTGGGGTTTACTTTAGTAAGTTGAACGTAGCTAGTGAGAATTGATGTGAGGTTCATGGCAGTTCAGGAGCTGGACGCTTTTTGGGGCGGCTAGGCTTGATCGGGATTTGGAATCTGAGGTATGGATGGATATCGGCTTGGGCATGTGACGTGCAAGTTGGACGCAAATGATGGAAGCTCGGTGGGGGATAGCTTAAGCAAGTGTGGGTGTTCCAAGTGTCCCTTGGCTGATCCTGGTTTAATCCTGTTTGGACACGTGGCGGTAGATCAAGGTTATTTGTAGTGTTTAGATGTGTTGGTTGGATTAGGAAAGATATATGGTGATTTTGAATGATTTAGGCTCTTGGAAGCTTTATAAAGGAAGGGTAGGGTGCAGCTGGGGTGATGGTCAGCTTAATTCATTCGCGGTACGATGAGCTTCCCCCGTGGGGGCGGATCTTGATGCGTGGCATTGCCGAGGTGGCAAAGCTGGCTATGCTGAGCATCGTTCCCTTGGCCGTACTGGTGTTGTTCTCCCTGTTCAAGGTTGGGCCGTGGAGCCCATTGGATGTCATTCTCTTCCTGTGGGGTATGTGTGAAGTTGGGTTTCATTTCAATTGGAAAGCCAGGCTTCAGGCCCCGTTCATGCGCAAGGCTTTTGTGATGGATTTTGACCAGCGAACCCGTTTGGCATATCGCCTGATGGAGCATGTGGATGATGCCGAGAAGACGCTGGGGAGTTGGCTTCTGCTGAGACCGAAGGGGCGGCTGCATCTGGGCTACTTCAGGCGGTGGCTAATGTGGTTGTTCTTTGACAAGAAGGTTGAGGAGATGACACCGGAAGAGAAGTCTCATGGCGACGTGATCCTTAAGATATTCGAATCACGTTTGCAGCCTGCATCTGACCAGCCACTCGAAAACCATGCCCTCATGTTCCCAACCATGGACCCGATGGTCTGCTACCCAAAGCCATTTATAGTTCACTTGGCAATCCAAGCTGTCCATCTGCTTGCCTTTTGGAAGCTGCGTTGGCTAGGCTTCCGTAGATGTGAGACGAGGAGACTATCGTACTGGTTTCTCCCAGGAGATTCTTTTGAGCCTCCCATCATGTACATCCACGGCATCGGTATCGGCTTTGCCATGTACTTGCCAAAGCTGCAGACACTTTTAGAAGCGTACCCCAAAAGAAGCGTGGTTCTTCTTGAGCTGCCTCACGTCAGCATGGCCCACGCAAATGTCATCCTTGACCACGACCAGACCCTCCATGCTATCGATGCCATCTTCGAGCACCACCATCTCGGCAAGGTGTCCCTGGTAGCCCACTCCTTCGGAACCCTCATGGCAAGTTGGATCATTCGACAGCGGCCACAGTACTTGGCTAGAGTAGTACTAGTAGATGCAGTGTGTTTTAGAATGTGGGACTCCACTCTCGCCTACAACTTTTTGTACGCAAAGCCCTTCTCGTTTATCCACGACTTGGCCCGCTTCTTCATCGCCCAGGATCCCCTCGTCACCCACACCCTCAGCAAGGAGCTGTACTGGTACGAGTCCGTGCTGTACCCCGAAGATATCCCGGTGCCAGCAACCATCTTTCTCGCCTCCCATGACTGGGTGGTGGATGCCATGGCGATTGAGAAATACCTTGCCCCACGCCTACCGCCCGGCTGCAACGTCATCCTCATGGATACCCACCACGGCGGCTCGCTGATCCAGAACGAACATCTGCTAAGAGTCATCCAATGCGTCTAGCTTCCATATACCACTATAAACTGAAATAAATAGCTCATCATTTACGTCCATATCGAAAAGAAGGTCCAGCCCAGAAAGTGAGCGAATTCTTTTGATTGATTATGACGTAATATCTTACCTCTAAGCTTAAACTATATCCTTTTAAAAGTATCGAACCATACCTTGACCGCCAATTGCGTCATAAAACCTAATCAACTTAACACCATCCTGAGACCAATGCCTTGTAATAAGCTACTCGCCCGTTTTGGTAAATCGAACCTTCTCCGCTTCCAGCAATGGGATACAATTCCCAAGAAAGGCGGATATATATCGACTCCCCCTTAACCTTCAATCGGATCCAAAATGCACAGGATCCATCCCTACCTGGATCTATCTGTAAAGCATATATCAACTTTAGTTGCTAAGGAATCCAGATACAAGTGTTTCAAATACGCTTTCAAGATTCTGCTCCTGGTATGGAATAAATGTTAGAACTACATTACTCACTAGTCAATCCATCTCTTGGGGAAACAGTTTCTCAAGAGGGAGTGATTGAAGAGACCAAAAAGGCTTATCTAGGGATGTTTGTTCCTAAAAAGGTAGCATCAAGCCTTGACTCCTTACCAACCAGCTCACCCCATCAAAAGCCTCATAAAACCAAAGCTGTTGAAGATTGAATATCACCCATGCCCATCCTAAACTGTAGGGGATGTTTAGCCCTCCCCAATGCTTGCATCTACAAACTAAATGTACGCGTTAGAACACTATGATTACTGCTGGGATTTTTTTAAGAACATCCCGGAAGATTGGGTTTCCAGTTCCATCCTGCCATCCCAGGGTAAGTTGGATATTCAAGGCCTGGCCTCTTATCGAACTGAAGGCTAGATGGATTTGCTGCCAATAAATCTCTACAGCTATTATCTGTGTCATAAACCCTGAAGCAGTAGGGTAAGTACACCCTGGCAGACCAAGAACTAACAGCTGCAAACCTTTGGATACCTTTGAAAATCTAAATATTGGTATTGGAAAAGAATAGGTTGAAGTAGGGCTTGTCCAAACACCCCTCAAGGATCTGGATTTCTCAGCTGTCGGAAAATCAGCCACGGTTCCCAGCTAAATTTGGAACCTCTTCTCTTGAGATATGGTCACCTAATCTACATCCATCCTCTACCAAATAACTTGGCTATCTTGGCAGATTATAAACATCTCCCTGCAATAACGCTTCAGGAACAATTCATCCCAAAGATATAATCAAGGGATCTTGTTGCAACCAAGTTTTCAGACTCTCCTGCCAACGTATCTTACAATACACAGGGAGTGCTTGATGGGCTGCCCCTTGACGTATCTAATGACATGAACCAATCTGATGGCAATGTTGAATTGCGGGCACTTTCTCCTAATTAGGAGTGTTGCCAATTCCATATGCTGATTCCCGCACAAGTTATTCCACAACCCAAACCTTATATGGAACCCACCACTGTGCCACCCCCTGGTGACCTTGTGGCTTTCCCCATATAGCATATTAGTCACAATAGTAGCCAATAAACCTCATCTTATTATTGTTCTTTTTATTGGACTGTTGTCTTCCCCAAACAAATACTGAACTATCATTGGTTCAGTTGAAACAGTGTAGCAGTGGTAGGTTTGATTAACAACCTAAATAAATGAGGATTCCCAAAGAAAGGACTGAACGTTGGGTGTATGGCTACACCATACCAGGAAACCTTCCTCCCCGTCCCCAAGAGGGATATCCCAAGGGGGACATCCCAAGGGTTACATTGTATATCAAGGCCAGTTAGTGCTCACCAGCATCTATAACCAACTCCTCCTGGTAAAACACAACATCATTGTCACCCCGCCCCAGTTGGACCTATCTCAACATGTGCTGAACCTACAACTGGAACCCTTTGCCAGCGGCATGGAGGGGCGGAAATTGTAAGCTAGCTACACTCCACAAAAGCTGCCTCTGTATTTACCAGGTACCCAAGCCAGTGCTAGTTGTTACCCCATCTGGGTGCCTCATGGGACCTGCCCCAATATGGTTCACTAACTGGGCCATCCAAGAACATAGAGGTACTTGGGCAACCTTTAGGGACGCTGCCAAGTCTTGCTATAGCCAAACCTTCTTACACATTGTAGTAAGAGCACCTCCACTTGCTATCAGACAGACAGGCAGCCTTCCTGAGTACCTTACCTCCTGGCAGCAGGCCCTTGCTGCTGCCCCAGAAGCCATCAGCAAAGGGAATGCTATGTTACTCCCCCTCATCAGCAATGGGCTGAAGCCCCATATCTGTAAATGGGTGCATGTAGGGCGCTGTATCTCCATTAATGACTGGTATAAGGCCATTGTAGAAGCTTAAAACCAGGATCAATGGGATTACAAAGATACAGCAATGCTCCTATCAACCTTGTCCTTCACTCAGCAGCGCTCACAATCAAGTAGGCTGCTGCCAATCTTGGCAGCAGAAAATGGGGCCAAGCGCCCCTGCAAGGGGGAGCTTCAGTTGGCCCAGATCAAGGATTAGGGGAAAGCCTGGGGGTTGTAGATAAGATTGGTTCTGCAACCCTGCTTGACCCCCACTCTCAACCTCTCCTTGCCAAGAATCCCTGCCACTACAGTTTGCATAAGTTAGAGACTCTAGACGCATTCCAAGTGCAAAGCAACAGCCCTGTCCTCCAAGCCAGCCATCCATCAAATAAAATTGCCCGCTTGGCCCATCCCTTTTGCTTCTGTGGGAACACTAACAGACTTTGGGTAGATACAGGGCCAATCCCACCTTGGCCAACCAGGGATTTGCAGGCTCCTGACATTTAGACCAAGCTCTCAGCTGCTTTATGGCAGTACAGGGGGTCAACTCCTGCAGAGTAGCCATTGCTTAAAAGATAGCACCCTTCTCTGTAAGGATGGGAAACGTCCAGGTCCAGCTCTCAGGGGCAATAATGGCTTGAATTAACCACAATGTTATTGCTGGCCCAGGCTGGCTTCAGAATAATCATCCATACATTGGCTGGGACACCACTGTGATCACCCTCAACAGAAATGGGGTGGGCTTCCAAATCTACCCCATTAAAATGAACAAGTTACTCCATGACACCACTTTGTATGGCTCACAGAGACATGTGGCTATGATTATAAAGGAGGAAGTTGAACTTTACAGGTTCTTGGTCAAGGTCATCCACTCTGAGCTTAATAAACCTCCCCTCTTAGTCACAGCGCCTCCACCAGCACTGGTATCACTTATTGAGGAATACAAGGACCTCTTTGGCAAAACGCTGACCAGCTGCCCCCTTCAAGAGGAATACAGCATGCTGTTCAGTTACAAAGGTTGCTGCCTGAGGCACAACCTGGATATTTTTTGATGCCCAAGGAAGACAAAACTCTTTGTCAACACCTTGTGGATGCGCTTGACAAGGGCTTCATCTGCCCCTCCCCCTCACCATATGGGGCTGTGATCTTCTTTGTTGCAAAGAAGGGCAGGCCCCTTTTTAGTAACCAATTACTTTGCCTTAAACAAAGTGACAGTCAAAAAGCAAGCTCCTCTTGCCTCTAATTAACAGCCTATTCAATATGCTTGCGGGTGCAAAGGTCTTCATTAAGATTGATCTCACTGTTATCAGAGTGAAATGATATGCAGCATGATTCAAGGAAATACCATGAGGATATAATAAGCAGATTGTGGGTTGCTTAACAAGCAGTAGACCAAATTGGGAGGACAGTTTCAACATCTTGGATCCAATGGTGATGTAGCAGAAGATGGAGGTCAAAATTGTCAACAAGCAAATAATTTTTAGAGAGAAATTAGAGAAATAATCTGAAGGCATCAGCATGTAGAGGGCAGGCCAGGTTGCCGACATGGAGTTGACAGCCACCTAGACCGCCACAACGGCTAACTATTTAAGGACAGGGGGAAACAGTCCCAAATAGGCCATCATTTTGGGATAACTTTCTTTTATTTTGAGGAAAATAAGCTATCTAGAAACAAGTTTCTAGAGGGAAATGGGAAAGTCTTAAGGGAGATCAGGATGGGAGAGGAGGGGGTTCTGTGGCATCTGATTAGCTGGTAAGAATATTTTCTGCAGTTGATGGCCCTGCATTTGAATTCAAGTCAATGACGTCATAATTTGAAAAAATTTGGCAACCAGCGGGTCAAGCGCTGCCATCCCCAATTAAAGTATAACACATAATTTTCTTGTCATAATTATTTGGGGAGAAATAAGGCAGGTCCAGATTTTCCAGGGCTATTTGGGCAACCCCAGCTTTGACCCATTTTTTGTCTATAAGACATTTAATTTGTCTATTTCTTTTAAGGGTTTGGCTGCAGTTCTTTGCTGGTTTCTGGTTTTACGTGGGCGCACTATCCCTTCCATTTGATTTTCTACCGTAACAACTGTGGGTACAACCAGGCCGGCATTGCACCCAGAGACAAAGCAAAAGCTGCCTTTCACATGTGTTTCAAGATGTTTGAGTGTTGTGTCATGAATTTCAGAATGACCAACACTCTCTCCACTTTTACCATGTTGATGAATAAAGCCTTTAAAGAACTGATTGGGAAACATGTTGTGTATCTTGATGGTATTATTGTCTTCAGTCAAGACTAAAACCACACATCTCCAACACCTTTGCGCTGTACTCAACACCCTTTGTAAACATCAGTTTAAGACCAAGCCTCCCAAATGCAAATTCTTCTAGTTGAAGCTTCTATTTCTGGGACACATTATCCCTGCCCAAGGGATAAAGTCCAACCCTTCCAAGATAAAGGCAATCACCAGCATACTATCTCCCACTGATGTGGGTCAGGTGTGCACATTCTTTGACATGGTTGCATACATGCAGAAGTTCATTCCCTTCTGTGGGGAACTAATTGCACCTTTCACTGGACTTTAAACACCAAACAGTGCTTTTACTGGACACCTGCCAGAGACCAGGCCTTTGAGGTGTTGAAGCAAAGGCTCACAACCGCACCTGTACTACAATTTCCCAATTGGAGTTTCCAGTACAAACTTGGGACTAACACATCTGACAGGGCATAGGAGTTTTACTAAGAGTGGAAATCAATGAGGGTGCCTTCCTTCCCTTGTCCTAAAAATCCAGTAATATTATCAACTCGGATCAATTTTACCCCCATACACAATAAGGAGTTAGCAGCAATTGTGCGCTGTGTTGATAAATAGTGCTTTTACCTGGAAGGAGCCACATTCCCACCCCAAGTCTTGATAGATCACAAATCTCTTCAGTACTTCAACACTCAGTCACACTTGAAACGGTTTCAGGCAAGATGGGTTGAGTGTCTGTCCCCGTTTCAGCTGTGCATTAAATACAAACCTGGGGGAAAAACTTATCACAGCTGACAAACTCTTCAGGCTGTACTTAGTGTCTATCACGGGGGATGGCAGGTTAGATCCAGACTGGTACATGCTTTACCTACACCCCAAGCCACCTGTTAAAAAGGCCTCAACTCCATGACCATTTTTAAAATGAAGGACAGTAAAAGTCAGTTCACCACTGATGCTGGAAATGTTAATTGCCAGGCAGAAACAGGTGAAAAGACGCCTTAAATCCTCACCACACAATAAGGAGACACAATACTGCACTATCACCACACCTTTGGTCATATCAGAGGACATAAACTCTTTGAAATCATGAAGCATAAGTTTTGGTGACCCCACATGCGCCAGGACATCCTGAATCTCCTTAATATGTGTGTTTTGTGTGAGAAGAACACATCCAAACCTGCCCCACCCAAGTCAGTCTTGCAATCAAGGCCATGAAACCCTTTGAACAATGGGCTCTTGACTTGTGGGGCCCTTTCCTGAGGACAGATTGGGCAAGAAGTACATCATCACAGCTATTGACTATTTTACCTGTTGGACAGTGGCATGGGCAACCATCAATTACACTGCCACCACCATAACTTGGTTTATTGGCAAGGAGATCATGGCTCACTTTGGCTGTCCCAAGCGTCTCATTACGGACAGGGACCTGAACTTGTAAGAGACATTATGAAAGCATATTGAATAATAAACTGCCCTCAAACAAGTTGTCACTACACCATACCACTCTCAGGCCAATGAGCGCTTAGAGTGCCTAAATGGTTCCCTAGTGCAAATAATTGCAAAACTCTCTCAGGAGCACCCAAATACTGCTGGACCAAAATTTTTCACACTGCTCTTCTTATCTTACAAGCTAGAATCAATTGTGGTACATGTTTCAGCCCCAGATCCCTGGCCTTTGGGACTACTGATGGCCTAGTAGGGGTAGAATAAGAGAAGTTTTTTAATGTCCCTGGAAAACCTCTGCTTGTAAATACTCCCTCTCTAAGTCAATGGTGCGCCAAAGCCCACAAAATAGAGCAAGAGCGGACCAAGGGGTAACTAAACACCTCAAGACAAGATATGCTGTGAGTATCCTGTCTACGCCCTTAATCCCAACTCTGAAAAGCTCATATCCAATCACCTCAGGCCATTTAAGATAGATGCTGTCTACAACAACCACACCTACCATCTCAAAGACACCCAAGGAAACACTAAGACCCTCCACCATGATTGTTTGCACCCCTGTTCTGCCATCCTAACACAAAAGCTCTTTGTGTGCACCTTTCCTGACCTTTCTTATGTTTCAATCCTGGTGCCTTACAACAAGCAGGAGGCAAAGGGTGGTTTTGCAACCAAGGTTACTCCCCTTCCTGCAAACATATCTCACAGTACACAGGGGGCGCTTGATTGGTTGCCCCACAACATGAAAATGGTAAGGGCAATTCTGAACAAAAAGTCAAATTGCAGAAACTATCACCTAATTAGGAGAGCTGCCAATTTGATACACTGATCCCTGCACAAATTATTCCACAACCCAAACCTTATATCAAATCTGTCTCTGTGCCACCCTCTGTGGACTTTTGCCTTCCTGATATGGTATATTAATTACAATATTCCTCAATAAACTACATCTTATTCTTATTATTGTCCTTTCTATTGGACTATTGTTTTCTCCAACTAATACTGAGCTATCATTGGTTCAGTTGCAACATGATAGTAATTTATGTTTGGATTATATTCTTATCAAACTTTCAAACTATTCTGCACTATCTCTATTTTATTTTTGGACCATGTATGATCATATTCCTACTGAAAGACTTTTGGGCATGTCAACCTTTACCAAGTGAAATGTTCAGTTTTTATCTTTTGCTGGTTAAATAAGTGTCTTCTTCCAGCCGGCTACACAAGTATAAAACTAATCTTAAATTTTATAAAATTGCCAACCTGAGTATTGTTGAGAGCTGGATGTACTAGTATTCTGGTTGTTGCCAACACACTTAACATCCAGCCATTCCCTGGTTTGGTGCCAATCCAATATTCAGTTTGACATGCCAGAAATGGTAACAAATCAATATCACATGACTTGTCCAGGTATCTAGCAATCTGAATCCAACTCACACATGACCTCCCCTATCTTTGATCCAACTTAAGTCCCTGCCACAGTTCAAGCTATATAATTCTAAAGTATTATCTAATAAATGACACTTCTCTTATTTTTAGATCTATATTCAAAGCTTCCCCAAAAGTTGCTCCTCATCAGTAATATATCAATCTTTACTGACAGCATGCAGACAGTTTAGATGACAAATGTTGCCTTTATAGGCATCCTTGGGCTATCTGGGGTGGGAATATAGCTAGGGTTTTTCCCTGGGATAGATGTGTTAAGGCAGCATTGAGATCATGATACCAAATAGGGTGAGAATACTGTTGGTCTACTTTGCCTAGGATGACAGTAAAGGTTTCTCTTGCTCTGGCTTTAGAGTAGCTTTACAGAAGTTGTAAAGTTGCTGGGCACATATAAATAGCTTTGAACCATTGTCAGAGTGACTTTTCAGAGAACCAGCTTCATAACTTAATGATTTGAAGGTTTCTGGGAAGTGAAGTTGCCTAATTTGTGCCTGAAAACACAAGCTAAATACTTGGTCAAGTAAAAAATTTGTAATGCATGAGGTATTTTTTTTTCTGGTGACCTAAAGTGTAGGTCACTGATGGGAGTTCAGTCTAGGTTGATTTATTTGTGAAGATATATTGCCGGAGTCTTGGGTGATGGCTGATTTGGCTACCAAAAAAAGTAAAGATGAAGGCAATATTTAAGGGATTGATACGTTGCTCAATAGCTATGCTAGGTACTGGTATATTAGGCCAATTTTTTAATAGTTAGAGAAGATGCACCAACATCTCTCTGGATTGATTTGCTGAGGTAGTAAAAGTTGGAATTCTCTGATTTAGTTCTGTTGCTGTAGAAAAATCAAGGAGGAATGTTGAGAAGATTACAGGTAAGAGGTTCCCTTAGTAAGGTCATGTGATAGATGAAGGTACTTTGCTATCCAAGCATGATACAAAGCCAGTTCAGTGGTAAATTTTACCTGGAGTTTACTACAAGGGTAAAGATCTGGGAAAAACTCTTGAAGAAGATCAAGCACACCAATTTAAATAGAACTCTGCTAAAAATTTATTAATTTTCATTTCAGGGAAGACTGATTCTGGAACAGAAACCAGTTAACGCTTTGGTGGGCAAAGCATTAACACTTAAGACAGCTTGAGAAGTATAGATTAATCTTGCTGGTTGGACTGCATAAGAACTTCACAAGTGATGAGAATCTGTCCACTGTAATCATTAGTCAAGCTATGGGTATGTTTAAGGATGGACATGGTTTTTTGGAAGCCAAAAGCTTAATGTATTATCAAGAAAAAATTGAATCAACACTTTAAGCTTTTGAGAAAGTAGGTGTGTAAGCTTACTTTATTATAAGAAAGGGTGAGTGGCAATGTTTTAAGATTTTGGAGAAAGCCATTATGAAGGTGTAAACTTTGGAAACCAGGAGCTATAAGTAGAGGCTGGTTGAAAAGTTGAGGAGGTCTTTCAGAAACCTTTGGTTGCAAGCAGGATCCTTGTTTAGTGCTTGATCTGCATCTTGGTGGTTGCACACCTGACTGGTTTAGATTACCTGTATGACTTTTGAAGTGTTCTGAATCCCTTTCTGGAGAAGATTCTGGTAAAAGAACTCCAAAACAGTGGCAGACCAGAAGGTTTCTAAGGGGATATTTCTTTTGTGTCAATAAAGACTTTCTCAGCCCATATTCTCTCTTTTGGAACCATCAAAGGGTTCACTTTTATCTTTTTCATAGAGGCAGTATCCCTGAGGATATTTCTCTAACCTATCCATCCCCTGGCTTTGGCCCAGGGTACACCTGGGTGACTGTCAGGATTCAGTTTTCTATCTGCTATTATTTGCAGAAATCATTCATTGTTTTACACACAGTTCAAACACTTCTCTCCATTTTTCTCCTAGAAAAAATTTTCCCTTCTTTTTTTTGTCACTTAAATACTTAATTTTTAAGTTAGTATTTTGTTTTTGGAAGCTTACCTATCTTTACAACAGGTTTTGAACCTGGAACCTTTTGCTCAAAGTTAGTACAACACTCTGAAACTGTTTACCTTTTTTACTTTATGTCAGTTTGGCTCAGACTTGATTTTCTGCTTCTTCTGGTCTTCTTGATTTATCCTAAAGCAAACCTTTACCCACTCCTGCTTTTTTCTCTCTCAGGGTTTGTACTTGACTTTTTTTAAGTTAATAATATGATAATTTATACAGCTCACCTCAAATTCAACCATGCCTTTCACTAACCAAGTTTGGTTAAATTCTTGCTCCCATTTCTGCACCTCATTAAACTTAAGTAATAAATAAGCTTAAGTTTTTTTGGGAACAAAGATATTCTGTCAATTTCTTTTCCAGCAACTGATTTTCAGTCATTTTTGATACAACTATGAGTTTCTTTGTATGTAAATTATTTAACTTTCAATAGAACATTTTTTAAAATATACTCTATTTGATAATAAAAGCTATACTTCTCACATAAAATTATTTTTATTATGTTTATTTTGTATTGTTGAGTATATACTTCTTAGAAATATAATAAACAAGAAAAGGGGGGAATTAAGAAGATAATGATGCTTTATTAGATATGAGTTTAGAGTATTTCATATAGTATCATGAAAAGCCACACGTTGTTCATATATGTCATGGCGGTTATGAGACTTTTCCAAGTAGTGTTCTGCTTAGGACTCAAAATGTTTGATCCTTGTAATAGATGGGCAAATAATAAGAGTGCCACTAACTTGATGATTAGTTGGGGAATCATTTGGAGAGTTGCTTGTGGAATTGCTTTCCCAATAGGGAGTAATCAAAGATGCTGCAACATCTCCCCCTGGGGTGCTGGAAGGTGGAACCTTAGGGATTTTCTTGAGAGTGTTGAGGATTTGGGCTTGATATTGATCCTTTTTTTGCATTGGATACCAGGAGTTAAGAGTTGTGTTTTTCTTGCTTTGCACAGACAAAGTCAGTTATGGTGTATATGTTTGAGCTCTGTTTGAGCGCCAATACTTTTGATGAGGTAGGTGTTGTCTGGCTTGACTTCCATGACAATGCCTGGTCCTTGTAACCCTGGTTCTAGTATGTGCATATTGTGATTAAAAACCCATATCTTGTCCCTAACTTGGAAGAGTTCCTGCTGTAGTGGGATTGCTTCCCTCTCAACCCTTTCTTTTTTCCTTGTCCTCCAGGTTCTTCCTGGCGCGCTGTATGTCTGAGTCATTGTTGTCTGGCACATTCTTAGCAGAGGTAATTATGCTCCTGATTTAGTGCTAACAATGGTGGGTTTATGACCACAGACAAGTTCATATGGGCTTTTTTTCTTGTGTTGCAATTAATTTATGTTCTGCACACCATAAGTGCAGTTGATAACATGTCAATCCAGGCTTTCAGATTGTTGGCATATAAATTGCTGAGGGCCTCTACAAGGGAACCATTTAGTCTTTCAACTCTTCTGTTTTTTTCTGGGTGATAGGGGCTGGCTATGGTGTGTTTTATTTCGTTTTTGGCAAGGTAGATTTTGGTGTTAATGGCTTTAAGTTTGGTCCCATGTCTGTGATCAGGAGTTTGGGTTTGCCAAATATAGCTATGATCTCTTTGCCAATAAATTGTCTTACATCATTGCCTTTGGGTTTTTTGTAGCTTGTGCTACAGACCACCTAGTCACATAATCAATGGCTGTTATAATGTACTTTTTGCCTTTGTCATTATCAGACATTGGTCTTACAATATCCAGTGACCACACTTTGAACAGTTGTGTGATTGACACTGGTATTACTGACTTGGGGGTACCTTGAAGCAAGCATACTTTTCACAGACTTTGCATTAGTCTAGTACTTCATTGATGTTGTCAAGCATTCAGGCCACCATTAGTGTGTCTTGAGATATTCATGCAAATTCCTAATACAGGTGTGTCCTAGATCTATGTAATATCAAAGTACTGTGTCAATCTTTTGTGTTGATGGGACGTAGGGTACAGTATCACCACTTGGCAGTATGCAGTGTAGAGTACCATATACCTTTTTAAACAGATATTTGTTATTGAGGACTTTCTCTTGGATGACCATTGGTGTACCAGGTGGGAACCCCTCTTGGAGATGTCCCATTATTAACCTGGGCCAATTAAGGTCTTTATTGGTGAATAGAAGATGTTTACAGTATAGACTTGATAGGACATCTGTAGTAAGAATTTTCTTGCCTGACTTATATTTGATTGTCATGGGGTACCTTTTTATGAGGCTCATCCATTCAGCTTGGTGTCTAGATAGGTGTCTTTGAGTCTTAAAGAACACCAATGACTTGTGGTTGGTTAGCACTTTGAATATCTGTGCACCTTCCAGATAACATTGCCACTTCATTAGAAAGTGGAAAATAGCTATCAGTTCCTTGTCATGTATCAGATATCTTTGCTCACCATCAGGCAGCTTTCTTGATTCATGTGCTGCAGGGATCAAGCCCATTTCTGCAGTTTGAATTTTGAGGATTCCTTCTATTTTTAATTGGAGGCGTCAGCTTCTAGTTTTTACACTCATTTGCAATTTGGATATTGAAAATAGGAGCAGTGACCATACATTCTTTTAATTGTCAAAAGGGTTGATTTATCAACAGTGTCCATAGAAATTTTTTTGTCTTGCCTGTGATTGTAGATAAGGGGGCAGTCAAGGCGCCCCAGTCAGGGATGAATCTCCTAACATAGGCTACCATGACTAAAAACGTATGAAGTTCACTCTTATTTTGCAGTGCTGGCATGCCAGTTATGGCTCATATCTTTTCTGGGTCTGAATTCACTCCATCCTTGCTGATAATGTGTCCTAACAATGAGAGTTATGTTTTAAATAAGTCACATTTTGAGGGCTTGGCTAAAAGTTGGTTATCTTGAAGGGTGTGAAGGACCAGGCAGACATCTTTCCAGTGTTGTTCCTTAGTCAGGCTGTATATGATTATATTTTCAAGTTAGACAATAGCCCTTTTCCAATGTGCTATTTAAAAGCTTTATTCATAAAGTTCATGAAGGTGCTTGGGGAATTTTTCATGCCAAATGTTGGAAATTGCGCCATTAATGCTATTTTAATATGGCCTTTGAATAATGATATGCAAAGATTTGGTTGGTTTTGCTTTCAAATTTGGGAATTCCTTGCCTTCTGTAAATGGGTCTGGTCCAATATCCACCCATTCTGGATTATTGTACCTGTCTGTGGTTGATCCTGGTATGACCTCATCCCAGTGTGACCCCCTCAGTCACTCTGTCTTCCTATTGAGTGATCACTGTCTCTTGTCAACTATTTAAAGTAGAGTTATTACTCCTAATAAAGACAAGCTTATCCACATTTGTGTTGGCTTTAATAATCTTCAAGCTTTTTCCTGTCCTTTTTGCCAAAAGAACTTTCACATCTTGTATTCCAGGAAATTAAGGTATGTGCCCTTAATTTTGCCCTGAAGGCTAACCCAAGGCTAGCTTCAAACCTCAAATCTTTTGTTGTAAAGATTTCCCGCTGTGTCCTTCTAGATGTTGTCCCCAGGAGCTGAACACAACAAAATGGTGTTCACTACAGGGGCTACAAGCCCCTCAGTTACCCCGTTCCCACGTGCATTCTCTGGTCCTTTTCCCTTTGTTTCTGAAGTACCCAAGCAACCTAAAGTTTCTAGTCCTCCTCTAGAAGAAGTCATCACCAATGCCACCTCAACTCTCATAGTACTGGTGCTGTCCCCAGGGCCCGCATGGGCCCCCTTCCAGCTTTCTCTCTCAATTACAAACAAGCTTGTGCTGCCGCCC
Source organism: Entomophthora muscae (assembly GCA_014839935.2). Taxonomy (NCBI): domain Eukaryota; kingdom Fungi; phylum Entomophthoromycota; class Entomophthoromycetes; order Entomophthorales; family Entomophthoraceae; genus Entomophthora; species Entomophthora muscae. The sequence continues at coordinate 152,117 of QTSX02005864.1, forward strand.
GCTCCCTTCTCCATTCTGGCACTTTGGCAATGCACACTATTACTGGTCTCTGTCCTGGGTATGCTTCCAAAGATTTGTATTCCTTCCTCTTGGATTTTGGTCTTCCCCCCACGCTGATAGAGTCTATGGAGACAATTGGCGTACTGGTTAACCAATGCATCCAACCTGCACTGGTCCATTATCAGTTGGTGTTGGGATCTCAAAACCAGCTCTTGACTGCTGTAGCCACCGCTGTTTCCAACAATCATGTGCAAAATATGGCCTATCATGAATGGTCCCATAGTCTATTTGCTTGCATTTCAGATAACCAGCGCAACTTGCTAGCTTCACAAAAGTATTTGACCTCATTCCTAATCTCTTTTTGCTCCTTGCTCCCTGGTTATATCAAGGATTGACTGTGCAAACTGGATGATCACCAAGTTACCTGGTGTGGCCAGATAGAGTCAACTCTTCTAAAGTATTGTCAAGACTTTGAGACCTTAGTTGCTGAACTCAATCATTTTTGAGAACATGTTAATTCCCAGCTCAAATTGGTTGGGACCCATGTTGATACTTGGGGCCAACATCTGCACTTACAGTACGGCTTGGACAAGGCTGCTTTGGGAAACACTCAAAGTCAGGTTCAAAACTATGTCAATAATAGGGTGATCTCCATTGAAGTAACTCCACCAGCTCCTTTGTTTGATGTCCCTTCTGCTTTGAAGCTAAGGTATGGGAAGCTATAACCAAACTCAAAGCCACTACTTCACGTCAAGCCTCTGCTCTAAATCCTCCACCTGTTGAGCCTACACCTGATCCTTGCATTGTCTTGCTAACTGAACAACTAGCTACTTTGAAAGGCAAGATTGAATACTTGAGACAACGTCTCTCTGACCCTGATGACTTGTCTTCTGATTCTGATGGCAAAAGAGAGACTGAAGTCTCTGGTACTCCTACCCACCTTGACCATGGGTGTTGTCCTGGATTGGAAGGCCAACCCTGGGTCAACTGTGCTCTTGCCTTGGACCACTTAGTGGCAGTAACTAATGATGTGGCAGATTGGCAAGATGCTCTAGAACACAAGGTGCAAAACCTCTCCTGACTCACAGAGACAATAAATGGACAAGTTACCTCTCTGGTTGCTCAAACAACTTCTCTGACTACTTGTATCAATGGGGTTACTGGCACTTTGGCAGTACAACAGATCAAAATTGATGAGTTTGGAGCTTCTGCTGCTACCACCCAAGATATCAGTGAACAGAAAAGCTCTACATTAGATACCCTAAAAGAGAGCCTTTGACTTCTCTGGGCTAGATAACCCACTGCTGAATCCAAGTTTGAGGGCAATCCTCACATCAATGTTTTCAACTCTTGTGACAACAGCTAATCCACGTCCTTGTCTATTGACCCAAACTACAAGCCAACCTTCAAGCAGATATTTGAATCTAAAACCTCTATTATTGCTGCCTTTTTAACAATCTATGAGACCACAATGCGTAGGGCTACTGACAAGCTCAAAAAGGAAAATATTCTTACCTTTCTTCACCCTACATGCCAAGAAGTGGTGGTCCTAGAAGTCCCCTCCATTATCACTTGGGAGGACATGAAGCGCCTTCTTATTGAGGAGTATGGAGGAGATCTCAGCTTGGAGTTCAAGAAAGATGCATTTATGCACATTTCCTTTAAGCCCAAGGAAACCCTGGCTGAGTTTGCATATTGCTTCTATATTGAAGCTCAACAGTTAATCACCAGTAAACATTTAACTCCCCGGGAAGCTTACAAGGTATATTACAACGCTTTGAAGGTGAACCAGCTTCTATGCCTACACTTAAAGGCACACAAGACTTCACTCATTCCATGAAGAGTATTAAGACGCTCTTACAAGACATGCATTTGACCCATGGGGATACTGTGATGCGCAAAAATAAAGCCAGTAACTCTGGGATGACCTCTTGTACGCTGCACATTATGACTGTGGGTTCAGGTGGACAACTTAAGAGGCAAGGATGTCATAACTGTGGCCAGATTGGACATCACCCACACACCTGCACCAATACCCGGGTATAAGAATGTGATCTTAAATAACAGGTTGGAAAAGAGAGGTCAGCTTAGAGGCAGAGACATTCTCTGCTGAACAATCTCCCCTGTCTCCTCCTGATCATCCTTCTGATGAGGAATCTCCCCCTTCCTCTGGCCCAACTATTCTTCACCTATTTCACAATCTCTCCAGTGATTCCAAATCTGAAGATTCTGATAGTGAAGAATCTGATAGTTATGGCTACTCTGTTTTGGCTGTTCCAGAAACTGTGTCTGTCCCTTACAAGCTTTGCTCAGGGAAACCCACCACTACTTCTTATGCACCTTCAAGTGAAGCCAAGGCCATAGTTGTCACGGTAGGTTCTATAAAGCCGGGTATTTTTTGTCCAAGTAAGAAGGCGCGGAAGGCCAGAAAACCTGTATCAAAATTGACCAACTTAATGGATTTAAACCAAACAGTCAATTGAAAATGGGTCACAGCTACTCCAGTCTGCCAGATGAAACCAGCTCCCCCTTGCATACTGACACTGATAAATTGACGTGATATGAGGGTCACCAAATATAAGCTTATCAATCAGCATGGTCGTCAGAAACTGGTCACACAAGGGTTCTTTTCAACCTGGACTAGATACTTACTTGAAGATGCAGAAGGAATAGGAGATCAAGACTCAGGTGGTATTGCTTAGTTGATTTTTCTGATATTTATTGAATAATTTTCCCTGTTTCAACTCTAAGAGTTGAGCCCTCCTAAATTTACTCAATAAAAATCAATTATCCCAAGTTCTAATTTTAAATTTTAAAAATACATCCTGTGCTTGGGTTGTTGCGGTATATCCCGTACAATCTGATTCTGAACAGAATCATTTCAGGAAGATGGGGCCCAGCATCTGGAACTTTGTTGTCAGCGCCGCAAAATGTTAATTTCATGCCAGCCAATTTTGTAGCTCCTCCCTCCATTCCTGAAGATGGAAATTGTGTCACTTCTCAATGCCCAGAATTCTACGCTGAAGATGCATTGATGCTTTCTCAGGTCATTTATCTTGGTTTACTCTGATTAGGACTGATTGTTCTACTTAATCCTGGAGTTATAATTGGAAATTTTACAAAAAGATATTTAAAGCTGTGTTGGTGGTTAATCATCAATTTTATGTGGATTTGGGTGGTAATTCCCCATCATTTAGAAACAGCTTCATATTATCCAGTGATTTATTCACATTACTCAACTCTTCTACGTCTGAGTTTTTGGAAGCAGTTTGTCATGAATTTGTGTTTCTTTTCTCCTGCTCTGTCAAGATATCTGTGTTTACCATGTTTATTTGCATCAGTTCATTTCTGAGTTTTCAGTTTGGACTTTTCTTTAATTTTTGGTTTCCATCTCTAGTTGCAGTTGTAGAGACTGGATCCTCTGTTTCCTTTTTCTTTTGCATCATGTCATTTTGGCGCCTGGATTATTTTTCTGCCCCACCCACTGATGAAATTTTGCGTGAAGTTTTGTCAGCATTATCATTTTATTCCAGCTCTAGCCTTAGTCACAAATCCCAAGTTTACCATGTGATGACAAAGGTTTCTAAAGATGCTCAAGAATGGTTGTTGTCCGCGGTGGAGTGCAATCCACATGTTTTAACTGAGAGTGCCTCTCTATACTCTTTGTTAAAAAATTGTGTGTATCTATTGAGGAGCTCAAAGTATATTGTAAGCTGTATGCCTTCTGTCAGGGTACAACTCCGCTTTTGGTATTCCTTCCTCATTTTCTTACCTATTACCGTATGATTGATGTTCCCAAGGTGAACAAACTCTCAGTGTTGTGGTTAGCAGTTGACCAGACTGCCCAGGATTTGGCAGTTTTTGATTCCACGTTAACCACAACTGAGGCCCTGGTAAGCCAAATTCTTTCTCTGGTCTCAAATCTGTCTACTTCCAAACAAGGTACGTTGGTAATCAAGGATAAACCTGCTGCACGCTATTGGTTTTCTGGTCCTTGCTCCCTGGTAGTTCCTTCCAACCAAAGCCAAGATTGTTCTCTCCCTAGCTTGTCTCAGCTACAATTGGCAGTGGTGACCAACCTGGTGATGTAAAGGAGGCCCCCTTAGTGTCCGTTCCTGATAGTTCCTTGGCAATGCTTCAGCACGTTGTACCTGCAAATTCTTTTGTTATTACGTCCAAAGAGTTGCCCCTTGTTCCCATTGATTGTGATAACCCCGCTCTCAGCTGCTGTCCAAGAAATGATCAAGTGTTACTTCCAGGAGCATCCTGCTTCCTTAGCTGCCGTCTGTACTGCCAATGAAAAACAAGTCCCTGCCAAGATTGCTACCTTTGCTGCAAACAAATCCACTTCTGGTTACTTTTTGTTTCATGGTAGCATTGATAATAGTCAGACTATCTATCAGCCAGCCATCTTGTTAGATACCGGTGCTTCTGAAAATTTTATGAGCGTGGAGACTGCTGACTTGCTACAACTCAAGTACCATCTGAGAATGCTTGTTAGTGGTGGAAATTGTCAAACGTTTCCCTCTTTCCAGCTGAAGAAGCCAGTTACTTTTGTAGTAGCAGGACAGTCTTTTACTGCAAGGTTTTCTGTTTGCCCTACCCTTATGTATCCTATCATTTTGGGAGTGAGTTGGTGGAGAGATCATAATGTATTGACCTTACTGGAGAAAAATGAGCTACAGGTGGAACACTCCTCAGGTATAACTATTTATATTCCACTGTTGGATATGTCTGAATCTGAGCAATCATCACAGACCATATGATTGTTTCCTGTCCCTGTCCCTGTAAGTTTGGATTTACCAGCATGTTTGCAACCCTGGTCCACAGCATTTGACGCCAACAGAGGCAAGGTCCTTCCCAAGCACACCCAGTTTGACTTTGACTTTAAGGTCACTGTTGATCTGATCAGAATTGTGTCTCCTATTTACACTTTAACCTTGAAGGAAGATGCATGTTTGAAAGAGTGGACTTGTGACATGTTGGCAAAAAGCTAAATTTTTAAGAAGGCTTTGTCAATCTGCTCTCTGTTATTGTTTTTTCAGAAGTCTGATGGGTCCCTTTGTCCTTGTGTTGGCTACAGGAATTTGAATAACATTACAATTCTGCATCCTTATCCTTTACCTCTTGAAGCACAGATCTTTAAATGTGTTGAGAAGGCCAAGGTATTCTCAAAACTTGATCTGTTGAATGCTTTATAATCCAATCAGGATTTCAGAAGGAATGGAATGGTTAACAGCATTCAGAACCAAGAAGGGTATCTTCCAGTTCTGTGTAATGCCTTTTGGATTGAAGAATGCCCCGGCGTGCTTTCAGAGGTTGATTGGTTCAGTCCTGGGAGATCTCCTAGGTGTTTGTGCCATTGCATATATGGATGACATCTTGGTGTTTTCTCTGGATGAGGAGTCTCATAAGGCCCACTTGTTGGCAGTTATAGAGCACATTCTCCAAGAAAACTTGATCATCAAAAGGAGTAAGTGTGAATTCTTTAAACGTAAGGTTACCTTTCTGGGTAATATTATCTTTGAGGATGGCCACACCATTGCCCCTGACAAGGAAGCTGGGGTTCAAGAGTATGCTATGTCTGTGACAGTATCCCAACTTTGTAGCTTCCTGGGTACATGTACGTTCTTGAAGAAATTCACTCCCCAATTTTCTGAGGTGGGCGCCCCTTTATATTTTGCTAGTGGAAAGACAACTTTAGTCTGGACGCATGAGTGTGCAAGTGTCTTCTCAGCATTTAAGGCTATTTTGTTGTCCTCCCCAGTGTTAATACATGTGGATCCTGAGCTTCCTTTTGTTGTTTCCACTGATGCATCTAAATACGCTGTGGCTGGTGTGCTGTTGCAGACAGCTAGTGACGGGATTGAGAGACCTGTAGGCTATTTCTCCCTGAAGATGAAGGCTTGAGAACACAACTACATGATTTACGACAAGTAATTGTTGGCTTTAGTGGAATTTTTAAAGCATTGGCACCACCATCTCATGTTGGCACCTCATCCATTTGTAGTAAGAACTGACCACAAAGCTCTTCTATATTATCAACAACCCAGGGTTTTGATGGGTTGCTAATCCAGATGGCATGGTGATCTGACAAGATACAAGTTCTGCTACAAGTTTATTAAGGGATCTGACAATCACTTGTCCGATGTTCTAAGCAGAAATCCCTCCCATCTCCCAGATGCTAGTATAGACGCCAAGTTTAACACACATACTATGATTCCAGACAAGGCTGTGGTGCCTTTTGTATTGCCTCTGCCGGCTATGTTGGCCACCATGTCCTTAGCTTAGGGCGCAGACCTGGACTTGTATTCCAAAGTTAATTTTCTGCAACCTTTGTCCAAAGGTTATGATAAGCTATTGGAGCTATCATGTGCAAACCTAGTAGATCAGCCTCAGGGTGATCATAAGATTGGTCCAGTCCTATATTATCAAGGTTTTTGTGGGTTCCTGAGGGCACTATTCAGGATGAAATCATGGAGGCTAATCATACCTGTCCAATGGCTGGTCATCCAGGGAAAAACAAAACAGTGGAACTTATCCGCTGCCAGTTTTCCTGGAAAGGTTTAACTGTGCAGGTAGCCGCTTTTGTTTAGATTGCCTGGTATGTGTTTGATCTAAGGCCAGTTGGAATGAGACTACTTGTTTACTGGTTCCACTTCAGCCTCCTGCGGGCCCCTGGACGTCAGTATCAGTAGATTTCATTGGTGAGCTTCCCAATTCTAATGGGTTTAACGCAATCATTGTGGTAGTCAATTGTTTCACAAAGATGGCACACTTTTTACCTTGCTCAACCACAATATCTTCAGTGGAAACTGCTAGGTTATTTGTGAACAGAATCTTCTCTCTACATGTCATCCCAATGGAGATTGTAAGTGACCGTGGTCCTCAATTTATTGCTCAGTTCTGGGAAGCTTTTACTGGAATCCTTGGTATCAAATTGTGCTGCTCTACTGCTTTTCACCCCCAATCCAATGGACAAACAGAGAGGGTAAACCAAAGTTTGGAGGTCTACCTATGTTGCTACACCAATGCGCAACAAGATGACTGGTGTGATAATCTACCCATGGCAGAGTTCACATATAATAATGCCCTGCACACGTCAACTCAAGTATCGCCATTTTATGCCAATGTGGGTTACAATACTTCTTCCAACATGGGTCCTTGTTTGGTTAGCAACGTGGAATCTCAAATGATCAAGCCGCTGCAATGAAGCAGGTCCATCAGGAGCTCCAAGTTAATCTTGCTGCTGCTGTGACAACTTACAAGGAATACACAGATTGCAAGCGCCAGGAAGGTCCAACTTACAGGCCAGGTGATCTAGTCATGATTGATGCTTGCAATATGAAACTTAAGGTTCCCTGTTGTAAATTAGGTCCCAAGCAAGTTGGTCTCTTCAAGGTAGAACATCAGATTGGTCCCTCTGCCTATCAGCTGGATTTACCTCCTGCTTTCATGATTTTAACACCTTCCATGAATGTCTCCTTACTCCCTTCAAAGAAACAGAGACCCCCTCTTCCCAACCCATTCTTGTGGAAGGAGAACCTAAGTAAAAGTTAAATTGTATTCTAGCTTCCCGCAAGAATTGTTGCTGTTTGGAATATTTGGTATCTTGGAAAGGTTATCCTGATTCTGAAAACTCCTGGGTTCCCCAATACAATTGTTCAAATTCCTCTGATCTGATCCACGAGTTCTACAAGCGCAATCCCACTGCTATTGGACACCCTGAACTTACTCTAGCCACAATGAAACTCCCACCTGCCCATAAGAATTTCTCTTTATTCCGTCTCCCAGATGGTGGTATTGTGCCCAGGGCTAAAGCAGAGGGTAATGTCACTGTAGGTTCCATAATTCTGGGTATTGTTTGTCCAAGTAAGAAGGCGCAGAAGGCCAGAAAAACTGTATCAAAATTGACCAACTTAACAGATTTAAACCAGACTGTCAATTGAAAATGGGTCACAGCTGCTTCAGTCTACCAGAAGAAACCAGCTCCCCCTTGAATACTGACATTGATAAATTGACGTAATATGAGAGTAACCCAATATAAGCTTATCAATCAGCATGGCCGTCAGAAACTGGTCACGCAAGGGTTCTTTTCAACCTGGACTAGATACTTACTTGAAGATGCAGAAGAAATAGGAGATCAAGATCCAGGTGGTATTGCTTGGTCAATTTTTCTGATATTTATTGAATAAGTTTCCCTGCTTCAACTCTAAGAGTTGAGTCCTCCTAAATTTACTCAATAAAAATCAATTATCCCAAGTTCTAATTTTAAATTTTAAAAATGCATCCTGTGCTTGGGTTATTGCGGTATATCCCATACAATCTGATTTTGAACAGAATCATTTCAGGAAGATGGGGCCAAGCATCTGGAACTTTGTTGTCAGCGCCGCAAAATGTTAATTTCATGCCAGCCAATTTTGTAGCTCCTCCCCCATTCTTGAAGATGAAAATTGTGTCACTTCTCAATGCCCAGAATTCTACACTGAAGATGCATTGATGCTTTCCCAGGTCATTTATCTTGGTTTACTCTGGTTAGGACTGATTGTTCTACTTAATCCTGGAGTTACAATTGGAAATTTCACAAAAAGATATTTAAGGCCGCATAAGTGGTTAATCATCAATCTTATGTGGATTTGAATGATAATTCCCCATCATTTAGAAACGGCTTCATATTATCCAGCAATTTCTGTCACAATAGTGGCTTGCCCTTATCTATCCCAGGCCCATTGACCTCCCCTCTTGGTTGACTCTTCTGAGGAAGCAGCTGAGTTAGCCAAAGCTCTTTTCCACAACGTGACCATATCTCTTCCACTACAGACTGTGTATACAGAAATCCCTGTGTTACGGTGTATGCTGGCCAAATGGGAAAAGGAGCTAGAGGCTGCGCAAGATGGGTTGGAAGACTTGCCTCCCTTTGGGAAAGATACAAACCGTGTGGAGGTATCAATCCAAAAGGTCAAAATCAAGGCCATCTTGGACATGGGTTTCCCTGTCAACGTGGTATCTTCCAAGCTAATGAAGAAACTTAAGTTGGCCCCTGACCTCAACTACACGCAGTTGTATGGAACAGCTGGCATGGCCCAAAATTTGAGCCATTGGTGCCTACTCCGCTCTACCCATGAGGTTTGGAAAACTCCTTATTGCTTCCCCAGCTGTGGTCCTGGAGAACAAAAGCTATGACCTCTTGGTTGGTACTCAGTTCCTCTGAGAATATAAAGGAATTGTAAACTTACAAGATGGATACATTTTTCTCTTGGGATATGAAGTTCCTTTGATTTTTGATGAACCTCCGCGCCTCCCAGGCAAACGTCTTAAAAATTGCGTGCTTGAGTACCCTACGGTTATCTTCTCACTCAAGTATAGGACTCACTCCTCCAACATGTGTACCCCTCCTCCTTCCAGCCCTGCGGAAGAAGAGCTAGCCCTGCTAGTGCCAGCTGCTATCATTCCTCCAGGTTTCCAAGTAGTTATAGACACCCAGATTTCTTAAAAACTACCCAAAAAGTCATTCCCGGAACGCTACTCACCTGAATCCCTAAGCCTTAAAGAACCCTGATTGTGTCCAGGAATCCTAGATCAAACTCTCAAGGAGCCTGTACAACTGTTGCTTGTCAACCTGACAGCCCTACCCATGCAGGTGTCTTGGGGCCAGGTTTTAGGACATGGTTGTATACTGGGAGCAGAACAAGTGGCCTCCCTCTACCTCTTTGGAACTTTTAGTGATTTCAATCTACCTGAGGACAATCTGTAAGTTCTTTCCTTGTTCACCGCTGCTGATTTCCCCCAATTGTCTCATATCCAACAAAAAGATTTACTAGAACTGCTCAATCAGTTTAACAATATATTTTTCTCTGGACCTACAGACTATGACCTATCCAAGGGGGTCATCCATCATATAGATACTGGTGATGTGCCGTCCTTTTGTGTCAAGCCTTACTGCCACAGTAGGGTAGAAGATGCCCAGGCTTCTAAGTAGCTTAAACAACTATTAGATGCTGGACTCTTGGCTCCCTCTCAAAGTCCTTGGGCCTCACCTTTGTTGATCCTCAAAAAGAAGGATGGAGGCCACTGCATTGTGATGGATTACCACCATCTAAACTTGCTCAATAAAAAGGACTCTTACCCTTTGCCTAGAATTGATGATGCCCTCAGACAATTAGGAGGATCAAAGTTTTTTTCTGCCATGGATCTAGCATCAGGATACTGGCAGGTTGACTTGTCTCCTGAAGATAGAGAAAAGGCTGTGCGCATCACTTCAGAAGGCCTTTACAAACCCATTTAAATGCCCCAAGGACTCTGCAATGCCCTGGCTACATTTCAAAGGGCTATGGATTCCATCCTATGAGACCCAAAGCTCTCTTGTGTCCTTGTATACCTGAATTACATCAACATATTTAGCTCTACCTTCACTGCCCACATAGAACGCCTCAAGGCTGTCTTAATCAAGATTTGCAAAGCTGGCTTAAAACTCAAAACCTCCAAGTGCTCCTTCTTTAAAGAGCAACTCAAATTCCTGGGTCATGAGGTCACCCAAACTGGAATCTGCCTCATGAATTATAAGGTGGAAGCCATTAACAAGATGCTTTCTCCCACTAATCTTTGGGAGGTCCAAGTATTTCTTGGTATGATGGGTTATTATCTACAGTTCATACCCAACTTTGCTGAATTGAGGGAACCCCTTGTCCAGCACTTTGCAACGTCCCCTTTGAGTGGACTGACAGTCAGCAGCAATTTTTTGAAGCACTGAAAGCTAAGCTCAAAGAGGCTCCTATCCTAGTCTACCCTGATTACAATAAAGATCTCATTTTGTATACTGACACAAGCAGAGTAGCTGTGGGTGCCATCTTAGCACAGCTTGACAATGAAGGTGTGGATCAACCTGTAGCCTATTCTTCATGGGTCCTCAAAAAAACACAAGAAGAACTACAGTGTCACCAAAAAGGAATGCCTAGCAGTGAAGCATGCAGTAAAGCAATTAAGGCACTAAATTTACGGAACCCACTTCACTGTGGTCACCAATCCCTCCTCCCTTAAATGGCTGCAGCAACTAAAGGAGCCTGAAGGTTGATTAGCATGTTGGGCCCTGCGCCTACAATGATACAATTTCACTGTGGTACATTGTCCTGGGGCCCAACATCAGAACTCCAATGATTTGTTAAGGATGCCTATACTAGCTATCCACCCTGCAGACGCTGATTGCCTATACAAGTTAATAGGGTATCCTGACTCCTGGGCCACTGAGCCAGAAGAGAATTTGATTGGCTCTACAGACCCTATCCAAAGAGACTGTGTTTGAGATAGACAGCTCTTCAAGAACGTCAATAATGCCTACCTACTCTACATTTGTCCTAGCATGAGGATGGCCATTATCCTCCAAGCTCACATTGATACTGGACATGGGGGTATAGAAAAAACTCATGACTGGTTATGCAAGAACTTCTACGGGGAAAACATAACCCTTTTAATTTCTGATGTCCTCACCTCCTGTCATTTGCGTCAGATCCAACGCCCTTGCCCTTCCCAACATCAATTCAAACTCATCCCCCCTAAACATGCCTTCCACACTGTGAGTATTGATGCTGTTGGGCCTCTCCCTTGTTCCAGGTCTGGGTGTCAATTTATCTTAGTAGCTGTAGACTATTTTAGCAAATGGGTTGAAGCCAGAGCTACAAAAGATATAACTGCCAAGACCATTGCTAATTTCTTGCTGCAAGATATCTTCTACCAACATGGCTGCCCTCAAGTCCTGCTTTCTGAAAATGGCACTAACTTTAATGCTCACCTCATCACATCTATTGTAGAAGCTATGGGTATCCACCAATCTTTCTCTGCATCATAGACCCATTGACTAATGGAACTGTTAAGTGAGCCAATTCCTCCCTGGTGTCCATAATGAGGAAACTCACACTCTCTGATGCCGCTAATTTGTATATGTTCCTCCCTGATGCTCTCTTTGCTTATTGACTCAGCAGGCACCAAGTTACTGGCCAATCTCCCTTTGCCATGCTGTATGGACAAGAAGCTACTACCCCCTCAATCTTGGGACCCCCCTTGATTGAAGTTGATCCATCTGCTAATCCTGAAACTCATGTCAAGGACTTGACTAATCATATCATTGATATTCAGGCAACAGCATATTCAGCCTCCTATAAAGTCAAGGCCTTAGAACTCTTGCCTTCCAGTGCTTCTAGAGCCCCCCTCTCTGAGTATCAAGTAGGGGACCTTGTTCTCTACTATCAGAATTGTACAGGAGATAGGGCCCATAAGCTAGACTCCCTCTGGGTTAGGCCTTGTGAAGTCACCTTCAAGAAGGGCATCAAGTATACCACAAAACTGCTGTCATATGGACGTCCTTTTGCCCGAGTCCATTCCAAATTCCTCCGCAAATATCAACTCCCTGTGTTCAATCTTGAGGGGGGTGTTGGAAATTGTGCCATTAATACTATTTTGATATGACCTTTGAATAGTGATATATGCAAAGATTTTGTTGGTTTTGCTTTCAACTTTGGGAATTCCTCGCCTTCTGTAAATGTGTCTGTACCAATATCCACCCATTCCGGAATACTATACTTCCCTTGTCTGATCCTGGTATGACCTCATCCCAGTGTGACTCCCTCTGCCACTCTGTCTACCTAATGAGTGATCACAGTCCCTTGTGTACTATTTAAGTAGAATCATTACTCCTAATAAAGACAAGTTTATCCACATTTGTGTTTTCTTTAATAATCTTCAAGATTTTTCCTGTCCTTTCTGCCAAAAGAATTTTCTCATCTTGTATTCCAGGAAATTAAGGTATGTGCCCTTAGTTTTGCCCTGAAGGCTAACCCAAGGCTAGCTTTGAACCTCAAATCTTTTGTTATAAAGATTTCCCGCTATGTCCCCCTGGATGTTGACCCCAGGAGCCAAAAACAGCACCAAAGTTGAGGACAGCACATTCAAACAAGTTATTTTACTTCTGAACCCTGTTTGGGTATGCCCTCTGGCTTAACACGGATTTGGTGATAACCCTCTGTCAAGTAATTTTTTGCAAAGAATTTAGCCCCCCAGGTAGTCAAAAAGGTTATCTTCATGGGCAGGAGATAAATGTTCTTAATTTTGACCTCAATAAGCACTTTGTAGTCTGTGAACAGGAAGAGACCTCCATCTTTCTTTGCTATGAAAAAGACAGCTACACCAAAATGAGATTTAGAGGGTCATATGAGTCCTTTTTCAAGGGCTTTGTCTCAGTAGGCCTTTGGCGTGTTGTCCTCTTGTGGTGTTGGGCAGTAGATACTTTTTGCTTTTGGCATACTTCCTTTGAGGTCAATTTCACGCTGGATGCCTTGGTTGGGTGGTAACCCTGGTAACTTTTCTTAGAGAGTGGATGGGAATTCTGGGATCAGCTGTTGTCAAATTGGGTCTTGTTGGTGTGAGGTTTCTAAATTTTTAAAGATGATCATATCATGTGTGCAGGTGTTCCAATTGATTTTTCTAGGGCTCTCTTCTTCTCCTGCTTCTGTGGTTTTCACAAATACATGGTCTCTCATAAATATGTAAAGATGGATTGGATACATGTGGTAGTGCACTTCCCCTTGTTGCATGATGAGGGTAGCACTATCTCAGTCTTATGAGGCTTGGTTTTCCTCATCCAGTCCAGACCAAGTACAACATTGTACTTGGGGATTGGTATGATTGGGCCACTGAGCATGGTTTGCATTTCTCCAATTTGGGCACAGAAAGGTTTAGCCTCTTGGGTGACTGGTGTGCTTTGGCTGTCTTCCATGATGACCCTCTTGCTATTACTTTGACCCATAGGTAGTTTAATAAGCTTGGTGTATATTTTTTCAGCAAGGGATTGATATGCTCTAGTGTTGAATAGTGCTTTGCCCTGATATCTGCAAAAACAGAAAATATAAGTGAGGATTTTATTTTCAGTTTGGGCAGAAAACAGTATAGGATCTCTAGAGGGTACTTGGATCATGGTAATTGAGTCAACATCTTGGTCCCTGTACAAGTCTTACAAAGTGGGGGAGGGTAGATTGCCTAAGCACTCCCCTGATTTTTTCCCTCCTTGGTGGTGTTATCAGTGCTCTTTTGATTTACTTGCTTGGTACAATTTCCACTTCAAGGATGGGGGTTGTTGGCTTTGTTATTCTGCTTGATAGGTTGAGGGTCCTTCTTTGCTATGCAACTTTAATTTTGTTTGTTGGTTGCAATCAGGCCATCAGAATTTTGTGCAGATGGCTTTCCTTCCAAAAACATGTCTTGGAGTTTCTTGCAGCAGCCCATGTCAAACTGACATCTAATGTGTGTAAGGAGGCTGTGATGCTCACCAAGAGTTGGGAAGAGTGAGGGAGGAACCCTCTTAAAATGCTTCTGCCTGAGAAGATAGATTTACTGCTTGTACTGGGCTGCAAGCAGGGAACAGTTTGGTACACTTTTGATTAACCCTAGAACACTAACTCTAAGTTGTTAGTATGGCAGGGAGATCTTCCTGTTACCTTTGTAGTGAAGGCAACAAGAGCGCAGAGTCACTAGGAGTCTGGTTAAAGGCTTATATCTTCTAAGGTAAAAGAAATAAGCTCAAGTGTAAAACTAGATAAGATAATAAGTGTGTTTTTTGCAAGGAAATATATCTAATTTATACTTGGATAATTCCTGCACATTAATTAATGTGCAGGTAATTGAAAAGGGAATGAGAATAGGCCCAACTACTTTACATCTAGTAGCAACTCAGAGTCAAACTCAATCAGGTAGGGAGAGACATGCCATGTTTCACCTCAAGGGTGAAGGAGGGTTTGAAGCACAGTCATCACAGAGGCCATTGTAGAAGTCCAGTTGTGATCCAGCTTCATCAAAGCTAATGGTGCCAGGAGATCAGTCATTTATGTCTTCATAGGCTGCAATGCACTTCTCATTAGTCCCTGTCATTTTAAAGGTTCTGAGTTCTGTCATGATCACAATGTCAAAGCCCTTCATAGCAAATTTCTCCAGGAAGGCTGTGATAACTTGGGAGCAGGTTAAGAGGAAATAAAACCAAGCTCTCAACCACAATAAAATTGTGGTTTCATCAACAACCAAAAGATTGCTGCCAACAATTCCTGGGAGGCCAAAGGGGAGAAGGAATCAACTTAACACCAAAAGCAACAGGCAAAACCAGAAGGCCAAATTAAACTAAAAAAAATTTGAACTTTATCAGAGTAGAGAATGATGAAGCAAGGTCTTTTAAAACTCTTGCATTCATTTAAGGGATAGGATAGGATTGGGGTGGTAGATTGAATGTCACAAACCAATTGACCAATGATATGAGCGGATACAGATACATTTCTTGAGGCAGGATTATTTTGACAAATTTTGAATGGACGTAGTCAAAAGGAAAACTGAACCAACTAACATCAGGAATATGCTTTGGATGCAATTACCACTGCTCCCGGCTGCTCTTGCACATGATATTTAACCAGAGGTGTCTCTTGGGAGGGTTAGGTGGGGGCATCTTCAGAATAATTCCAAGGTATTAAGTTGATGGCCTTTCTTGGGCTTTTTCAGTAACCTTTTAGATAAATATTCAAACATAATTGGGTAGAAATTCCCAAGCATTTGGCAGGAATTGAAGTGGAGGCCTAAGGGGGAGGCGTAACTTTACAAAGGCCTTCTTAAACATGTCCCAGTCTTCATTATGACCAGGGTGTTGATCAAACCATTTTCTTACAAAGCGTGAGGCACCCCAGTAAGGCGTGAAGCAATTTCACTTGCCCAGAGTTTGCAAGGGTAGTCTACATGTGTAAACCTGCTTTGGGTGCTTTGAATCCAGAGGTTGAAATTTTCTCAGTGTTGTCCTGAGAGTGTTCCAATTTCTGCTGAGTGTAGGTGTTGGAATACATGGTTGGGTATTTCATTTGCGTCTGGGACTGGAAGTGGGTTCAGGACTCCTTGGGTACCAAAAAAGTTGTTCTGTTTGGTTGATACGGGATATTGTCAAAGACAGTGAATAATGTAGGGACATCCTGACCTTCTTCATTTTGTCTTCAGTTGGTGGAGAGTGCCATCTGCTGGGTTTTTTTCTTTAGAGGAATTTCCCCTTTAAGTTGCGTAGGTGTGCATAACCTACCTGTGCTACCACTGTCAAGTATATACTTCTGGGAAGTATAATAAACAAGATAAAGGGGGAAATTAAGAAAAGAATGATACTTTATTTGATAGGAGTTTAGAGCATTATATAGTATTATGTGAAGCCACATACAGCTCATATATGTCATGGCGGTTATAGGCTTGTCCAAGTAGTGCTTCCCTTAGGACATAAAACGTTTGATCCCGTAATAGAATGGCAAATGATAAGAGTGCCACTGACTTGATGATTAGTTGGAGAATCATTTGGAGAGCTGCTCAGGGAATTTATTTTCTGAGAGGGAGTAACTAAAGATGTTTCAGCAGTATTCAAGAGTCTTAATTTTAAATAAATACTGTTTAAAAGCTGATCAATTGAATACCGCTGCTAAAAAATAAATAACTGACATCCAAAGTTTCATAGAATAACTTGTATAGGGAAGAGTTTCTTTATCTGTAACTTTTAATTTTTCATTGTTGCAAAGGGGAAAGTTACATGTGAATAAGACTAAGTTGGATCAAGAATGACTGGAGACCAGTGGCTGGGAAAAGATTGTCAGGACATCTCTCTGCCCCAGTTCTTCCCTATCAACCTGAGTTTAGATTGTTTGGCTTGCACCCCAAAACGGTGCTTAAAGGGTTTGTGACTTGTGTTTCTCTCTCTTTTAGATCTTGTTTCTTTATCTACATCCTTGAACCTTGGCTTGTATCTATGATCCCATTTGACTACCTTTATCATCAGTTAGATAAAATTTTTAGTGGCACCCAATTCTTGATAGTTGATAGCTTTAATCCCCCAGTTAGTGGTGACTGATATCCTGACCAAAAAATAATTTTTAACTCAGAATTCTGGCATTAAGACTGGACTCTATTAAATTCTCTTCTGATTGATTGGTTGATTGTATTAGCCCTTTTTATAACTCTTTTAAGTTGTTAGGGGCTTTACGCCAGCTATTGTTACAAACTTTGCCTACCTCCCTATACTTAACAATACAAATATCCTTGCATCAAAGGCTCTAGTTTACATCAACTTACCCAGTAGCCTTAGACCTTACAGTGACCTTCCAGGAGTGACACAACTTTTCTCTGGAGACCCATCCTCTTCACAGAACAATTAGATGGAACTGGTACCCCCAAGGTGACTAAACTTTCAGGTTAAAGTTGGGGCTGGGCAGTGGAGGGTCATCAAAGATCCCTTGTGGCATGGCTTACCTATGCTCAGGGCAACAAGCATTGTTGATTACCTGGTCTGTTGATCTTGGAATTATGTACTATCTTGCCTAACCATCCCCACCTAAATAGCTGCAATGGAGATGTACCGCCCAAGCTTTGTGGTGGGTGCTTCTTGGGATAGGGATGCAGCTTGATCTTGCTACCTCAAGGTATTGGGTAAGCTATGGGAACCCTGCCTTTATGAATAAAGAAATTCCCAATCAATTGCTCTCCCTTCTACTTATGCCAATCAGCATGGCTGGTGCCTCCTTTATTCTGGAAGAACTCCTTACTCCCTGATATATAGCCTTGCCCCCATTGCATGCCAGAACAGCTTTGTCTTGGTACATTATTTTCTTTGGTCCAACTCAAGGCGGCTACAATACCTGTTAACAGGGTTTGGGATGTGATTGGATATAAACCTGTCAGCATGGTTAGAGTTGAGATGGATCATATGTTGGACTTCAGAGCAATAATTTCTAGAAGTATCCTTGCCTGGACAATAGGTATTCAGATGGATCAACTGGTTGATTTCCCAGGCTATAACAATCAGATATCTCTAACAGAGTATGGGCTGAGTGTGATGGCCTGGGTGACTCCCAGGGGAGCCTTTGGTTGAGGGGAAGGGTTGAGCCTGGAAGGCCCAGTAGATGACAGGGGCCATCTGCATTACATAATTGGCAGCAGTAGCCCAAGGACGCCACACTCTCATGTGGGGTATCATTTGCTCAGTGAGCCCCAGCATGGTAAAATAGGCGAACCCAAGCTTACTGTAGTCATATGATGAAGTGGAAGGAATGAGAGGAAGTTCTCCTGTGGCAGCGCTCATGGTCAGGCTTGGCTGGGCAAGTTGTTGGAGCAGAGGAACACCAGGAAAGGAGGGGCGCAGTGCAGGAGCCAGAATTAATTCTTGGTCCAGCACT
>QTSX02005865.1:0-99056 GCA_014839935.2 Entomophthora muscae
TGCACCCCCTTCAACAGAGGTCATTTCTACACAGGAATTCAGCAACTGGGGTTTGTCTATATAAAAGTGTTGGGGTTAGCCAATAAGGCTGTACCTCACACTGGTAGTTGATATCCCTTGGCAACTTCAGTCAATTATCTGGTCAAACTAGCCCCAATTGTATGCCTGGCCTTTCAGGCCCAGCCTGCCGCTCCTGTAGGAGCACAACCAGAAACCAACATGGGCTGTGATACTATTACTTATTTCAAATCATTTTGGAGCCTATAGGGGTATTAGGAACACCTTCCCTGGCTATCATTGTATTAACTTAAAGTCTGTTATTTGCAAAGAGGACAGATTAATAGGTAATAGTGATATATATCACTTTAAACAGGGTTTGGACACTTTTTATAGCAATTTTATTTTAATATAGCAGCCCTGACCAGGAATAAAGAATTTTGCTCCCTAAATTTTAATATTATTAGTTATAATCTGGGTAAAATTACCTATCTAGATAGATATCCAAAACTTAGAATTGAATTTAATGCTCTGGCTCAATTTGGATCTGGATTAAACAACATTAATATTTTTGAAGAGGTCCCAGCCTTACTCCAGGCATCTGACTGTCTAGAATATCTTAATTTAGCAGCTGAAGATGATGTTTACTTACTAGGATAACTAAAAGACAGTTTGGAGCCCCTTAAAGCTCATATCAGCCTCAAATTTATCCCAAAACTCACCAGTAGCTATCAAAACTTGAATTTGAACTTCTTAATGCTGCTCTTGCTTCCACTCATCCCAAAAGAATGAAAGAGAATGTTCCTACATCTGTCCTTGCCTTGCCTGGATGGTAACCCCCATTCCCATTAAAGTTACATTTTCCAGAAATTAGGCCTCTTGCTTCTCAGCCTGCATTTAACTGTCAACCTTATTTAAGGCTCTGGCTTCTAAATTTACTTTTTGCTCTAGCAGCATCTATTAAATGCCTTAAGCTTTACTTTGTTTTATTTTTCTCTTTCTATGTTATTCTTGGTTACTTTCACTTATGAAGGGCATCATTTTTGCTTCTTTGGAGTGTTTCCCCTTATATTCTTACTCTTACCAGTCAAAAGGTCAAGGTGGAGCCTGACTGGTGCAACTCCTTCCCTATCAAATCTCATACCACTGAACCCTTTTCCAACAGGTGATTTAAGTATGACACTGAAAATTGGTGATATAAATTTAACTATGGTTGCACCACTTCAACTACTCCTATTGAAGAACCCTCCCTTTTTTTCCCTAACGCTTTGCTATATTGTCTACTTTACAGTAGTTTTCAAAGCCTTGGCACTAAACAAAAATCATCTATAAACAAACTCAATTCATCTGTAAAAGAAATACAATCAGCTTCAAATGAAATAAAAATAATGAGCTTATATTAAGTTAAAATGGGTTTGGGTTCACTTATATATTTTTCTGAGATTTGTTGATTTTTGTTGCATCTGAATTGATTTTGCTTAGAGATGAGTTTTTTGTGTAGTGCCATAGCTTTAAAAACTGATGTAATTGGTAGTATGTTAATTATTGGATCAGTTTAGTAGCATTGGGGAAGATTTTTGTTCTTGGGGTACTTTGGTTATCTTGCCATGATAACTTTTCATGTTGGTTCTATAGTAGCTGCCTTCAATCTGGGGGCATTACTTCATTGAGTTGGGAAATTCTTTACGCCTCAGTGGATCCCTGAAAAAGGGTTAGAGTTAAGTGACAAGCTGCATTTTTCAAGGATAGCCAATGAGGATATAACAAAAAAAATTGTTGTTTGAGCAACAAAAGCCAAATTGAGAAGAGTTTAGAAATTAAGTGCTCTTGATAGTGTATCAAAAGATTGACATCAAAATTGAAGCTAAGAAAAGCATTTTCAGTGAGAAATCAGAATAATTACTAGTGGTAAAGGCTATATAGAGAGGTAGTCAAGGGACAACCAAGGAGTTGTAAGCAAACTGCACCACAGCAGTGGCCAGGCTTTCAAAAAACTGGGGACAAAAGGCCTAGATATTCAAGCGTTTTTGAGTACCTTCTTTATTTTAGGGTAATTAAGCTATCTAGAAACAAGTTCATAGTGATGGGGAGGGAAATAGATAAGGAATGATGCCAGGCTTACTTCTGATTATCCAACCAAATTGTTTTATCAGTTAAAGTTGTCAACTGGGATTTGATTTGTATGATATCATAATTGGGAATTTTTGACAACTAGTGGGTTGAGTACCACTCATGCCAAATTGTGCATACTGGTTAATTTGTTTGTCAAAATTAATCAACAAGAATGGAGGAGTTCCAGGTGCTCTGGCATTACTGAAGCAGCACCTACTTTAACCCATTTTCTATTCATAAAAACACATAAGTTGTTAAAGTATTATATGGTTAAACAGTAGTTCTTCAGAAGATTCTGGATTTGCAGGATCATTATACAGTAACTTTCAAAGCTGTGACAACAACAAAATTGAGCCATCTGTAAGAAAATAAATTCAGTTGAAAATGGAATGAACTCAACTAAGAGCTAACTGAAAGGGAACCGGATTATTATAATATGATATAAGTTAATTGGGTTTTGATTTCAATTTAAGCATAGTTAATTTTGTTTAAGTTGAGTTTAGTTTTCTTACAGATGACTTGGTTTTTCTTGTTACTGCAGCTTTGGAAACTACTGTATACCTATCATTTGGTGTTTTTGACAAGTACATTTGGAGTTGTTTTGCAGGGGTGGGCTGATGTTGTCCAAGTAAATATTGGTTGCCTAAGAGATTCAAATGGATTTTATTGTTTTTTTGCTCAACTACTAGGTTTGGTGTTTGATCTATATGTATTAGGGTGCTAATAGGAGGGATACCTATTAGCACCAGGAGGTAAATATTTTCCCTGAGATTGATATTCCACATGATAATTGAAATCCTGTGACCAAATGAGGCTATAATACAGTTAGGTAAAAAAATTACAATGTTTGTACTTTGTCTGTCTATGCTGTATGGTAGCTTTAAGGGGACATTTATTTCTACTGTGCAAGCATGGGGTGTCTAAAACCACCATTAGTGTAGCTATTTAGATAATTAGTTGCTAAACCTAGTGACTTGGGGTGTTTAGGAAGTAAAGTTGGTTAATTTGCACCTAAAAGCCCAGGCTAATCTCTTGGGTGAAAATAGATTGATTATAGCAACATGACCTGGCCTCTGACAGACAGTTGGGAGGACACCACTATGGACAAGATACTTTGGATGAATAGAAATGTGCTAGGCTATTACTGTATATGTTTGAAAAATTACAGAAAACAATTATTGCAGCCAATATTGGCTCCCCATCCACTAATTTATCTCACCATACACAGGGGACACTCTTAGAGGTGCCCTGCTAATGTATCTAACTACATGGAGTATACTGTTACTAATGTCAAGTTACGGGCAATATCTCATAAATAAGAGCACTTTCAATTCTATGTGTTGATCCCTTGACTAAGATATTCACAACTCACACTTTATTTTAATCCTGCCACAGTGTCACCCCCTGGTGGACTAGTGGCTTCCCATTTTAGTATATTAATTATGTTATTCTCTAATAAATATTATTTTATTACTATTCATGTATTTTCTATTAGACTGTTGTATTTCCCAATATAAATAATGAACTATAATTGGTTCAGTTGCAATAGTGATAGCAGAATTAGGCTCAATTAACAGCCTAACTTCAAGAAATTTTCCCAAGAAAAGGCAAAGTGCTGGCTGTATGACTACACCTCACCAAGAGACCTTATTGCCTATCCCTGATGAGGACATCCCAAAGAGTTATGTTATTTATCAAGACCAACTAGTAATCAACAGCATTTACAACTGACTTCACCTGGGACAGTAAAACAACAATGGCACTCTGTCCCAGTCTGATCTGTCACAACACATGCTGAACTTACAGTTAGAACCCTTTGCAGGTGGTGTGAAAGGTGCCAACATTGTAATTTGGCTACACTCCAAAGAAGCCTGCCTCTGTATTTTTTGGGTAACTAGATCCATGTGGGTTACCACAGCGTCAGAGCGCCTTGCTGGGCCTACCATCATATGGTTCACCAACTGGACTGATCAAGAACATGATGTCACCTGGGTGGTCTTCAGAGACGCCATCAAGTCCCGCTACAGTGAACCCTTTTCATCCATTGTAGTGGGGAGCCCCCTGCTTGCAATAAAAAAACAGGGAGCATCCCTGAATACCTTGCTGCTTGGCACCAAGCGCATGCTGCCACCCCAGAAGCTATCACTGACAGAAATGCCATGCTCCTCACCCTTATCATCAATGGGCTGAAACTCCATATCTGTAAGTGAGTGCCTGTAGGGTGTTGTACATCCATTGAAGATTGTTACAAATCCATTTTGGAAGCTAACAACCAGGCCTTGATGGGATTCTGTAGATACAATGATACAACCCCTTAACCTTGTACTGTGCCTGGTAGCACCCACAATCAAGTGGGCACTGTGAGCCTTGCCAACAATATAATAGCAACAAGCAACCTTGATAGGGGGCTCCAGTTGGTACAGATTGATGTTTTGGAAAAAGCCTGGGTGCTGTAGACACAAGAGGCTCTGCAACCCCACTTGACCCACACTCCCAATTTTTCCTTGCTAAGAACCCCTGAGACAATTATATGCACAAGTTCAAAACCCTTGACGTGTTCCAAGTGCACAGTGACAACCCCACCCTTCAAGCCAGTCATTCATCAAATAAAATCACTTGATTGTCCTATTTCTTTTGCTTCTGTGGAAACACTCACAAGCTTCTGGTAGACACTGGGGCCAATCACACTATGGTCAAACAAGATTTTGCTGACTCTCAACAGTTGGATCAAATACCCAGCTAATTTAAAGCAGTGTGTGTAGCAGACTCCCACAGAGTAGCCATTATCCATAAAACAGTACCCTTCTTGATAAGAATGGACAACATTCAGGTCAGGCTCTATGGGCCCATTATGAGCGGTCTCATCCATGATATGATTGCAGATTTAGACTGGTTATACCACAAATGCCCTTACATCAATTAGGGACTTTTATTATCACCTTCAATAGAAACAGTGTTGGCTTTCAAATCTATCCTATCAATATTAACAATCTATTACATGACATCTTCTTTGTACACATACCAGAGAAAGGCTCTTACAAGTCCAAAGGGGGTTGGACTTCAACTAATTCTCAGTTGAGGTTATCAGGTCCAAACCTCCCTCAACTTCCCTGCTGAAGGAACTACCACCTGTGTTGCAGGAGTTACTTGATGAGTTTAAGGATGTATTTGGCAAGACACTATACCAGTTACCTCCACCTCAAGAAATTCAGCACACTGTTCAGTTACAATAGTTGCTACCAAAGTTGCGCCCACTCTACCATCTGACACCCAAGGAGGATGAAACGCTCCAACAACACCTTGTGGACGCCTTATAAAAGGGTCTCATCCGCCCACCACTCTCCCTGTAAAGATCTGTTGTTTTCTTTGTAGCAAAGAAGGACATTTCACTCTGTCTATTCAAATATTACTGCTCCCTAAACAAAGTCACTGTAAAGGATAAGTATTCCCTACTTCTAATCAATACCCTGTTTGAAACGCTCACAGATGCAAAGATCTTTGGCAAGATTGATCTCACTTTGGGTTAAAACCAGGTCTGCATTGCTCCAGGGAACAAGGTAAAGACAGTCTTCTACACATGCTATGGATTTTTGAGTGTCAGGTCATGAATTTTGGCATGACCAACACACCATCCACCTTTGCAATGCTCATTAACAAGGCTTTCAAAGAGTTGATCAAAAAGTTTGTTGTGGTGTATCTAGAAAATATTTCAGTGTTCAGCCAGGATCAAACCACACACCTCTGATATCTCTGTACTAATCTCAATACCCTTCACAAGCATCAGCTGAAGTCCAAACTTTCAAAGTGTGAGTTTCTTAGATCAGAGTTGCTATTCCTTAGGCACATCATGTCTGCTCAGGAGATAAAATCCAACCCCACCAAGACTAAGGCAATTACTAAGATGACATCTCCCACTGATGTGGGCCAGGTGTGCACATTCTTAGACAAAGTTACATATGTGTGTAAGCTTATCCCTAACTGTGGGGAGTTGATTTATCCCCTTGCTAAGCTTTTGAACACTAAACAATGTTCCCAATGGACGCCTGCAAGATATCAGGCCTTTGAGAAACTCAAACCGAAAGCCACCTCAGCACCAGTTCTTCAGCTTTCCAACAGAAGCCATCAGTATAAACTTGAGACTGACACTTTCAACTGGGCCATAGGGGGTTCTGCAGATAGAGATCAATGAAGGTACTTTTCTCCCAGTAGCATATGAGTCCAGAAAACTCACTGACAGTGTCAAGATTGACAATTTGTTACCCCTCAAAAACCAGGCCCAAGGGCGGGATTCAAACCCTGAACCTGAATTCCTGCAGGCCGCTGGGCCCATGGAACAAGAGCCTGCCCGTCTGCGTCTTTCTGAGATTGAGCCCCTGCAAGCTGATACCAAGAATGTTGGCCTGTGAAATGAAACAGGCCAAATCAATGAAATCATTGCACCAAATGGAATTCTGATCACAGCGCCTAATGGAGGTACTGAAGTGGCAACTATTAGCTTCATTAATTGCAAGTCTACACCAGTGGCCAATCAAGAGCTGTCCCAAGGAAGAGGCACGGTCCTGCGGCCTGACTC
This sequence comes from Entomophthora muscae, assembly GCA_014839935.2. Taxonomy (NCBI): domain Eukaryota; kingdom Fungi; phylum Entomophthoromycota; class Entomophthoromycetes; order Entomophthorales; family Entomophthoraceae; genus Entomophthora; species Entomophthora muscae. The sequence continues at coordinate 6,683 of QTSX02005865.1, forward strand.
CATGACCACAACTCTAAAGCAAGTTGATCAGGTAGCCAATTTGATATTCTTGACCAATGAAAGAACTCCCAGGCCAAGTGCCATTTTGCTGCATTTAGACCCAAGCACCCAGTTCCCCCAGCCCTGCCTTTCCCAATGCCCTGATGAACCCCCATGAAAAATGTTAAGTTTGGAGGTGGGGTACTATATAGACCAAAGGACCCTGCACTCCAAACTTATTGCCATTTTTGAATAAAGGTTATGTTATTCTGGCTCACACAGCTATTGCCTTATTTTGTGTTTGCTATCTACCAATTCAGTTTGAGATCTCCTGGCTCTCCTGCCCCACTGCCCGCAGTTTTCTGTCCTCCTGGTGTACCCTTTGGATCCGTTTATTTTACCAACTACCCTCTGAAATCTGAGTACAAGGACTACACCCCAGAAAAGATACTTGAACTCAATCCTTTGGCCCACATACAATCTGCAGTTAGATACAACCAACAAGGTATGTTGATATTTTCAACACCCAAGTAGTTCAGAGGGAAATTCAACTATCTCCCTGCTTACAACCTACCCATGGAACTGCCTGTGACCCCAAAAACTATGCCTGCTTCCTCGCCCAATCTTTTAACCAACCATACTGGTAAGCTGTTTGGGATTGTGTACATCACTCTCACAGGGGTGATTGAAACTATAATCCTGGCTGCTGGCCCATGGTCCTGGGTGGGAAAGTCTGTCTCCTACCTTTTTAAGTTAGCTCCCCTCTTGTGGTGGGCATTGCTTGAAAAAAACCTGGTCTGAGTTACTTCTGAAACTGACGGGCCAGCCGCCCAAGACTGGATCCCTGACAGACAGAGAAAAATACTACCCCATCCACAATAAGAAGTTTCCTGAAGTCGACCACTGTTTCAAGAAATGGTGTTGCTACTTGGAAGGCTCAACGTTCCTGCCTCATGTCAGGATTCACCCTTTTAGCTGCTATTATGTTTTTATATTTATTTGCCTTCATTGGCTTGTAAGTATTTATCAGGATTGTCTCTTTTACTTATTTCATGACCCCCTTCTTTTTCCATATTTGGGGTTTAATTTTGGCTTTTTTAAAGCCTAGTTATGTTCTAAATGCTGATTAATATTATTTTCAAACATCCCTTACCTTTTGCCACTGGATTTTGAACCCTGGACCTACACAATGAAGATTAGAAAGTTGGCTCCAAAAAGCTTATCTTTTACTATACGCTTGCTTACATCCCCTCAAGCTTTGGACTGGGTTTTTCCTTACTTTTTTGCTTGCTCTTACTTCCAAAGCATTGCTGTAACCGCTTTCTTCTCCTCCTGGTCTCCTTTACGTTAGTTTAACTATTATAAGTTAAATTTACAATGTCTTGATGCCTTCAACCTCTTTTTTTCAAGAAGTTCTCTAACCAAAAACAGTTGAACTTTCCACCCCAAATTCTGCATTCCACAAACAAAGCACAATAAAAGGCTTGGTTTTTTCCAGTCTTAACACTAAGTTGAGATTGTTTGACTTGCACTCCAAAAGGTACTTGTTGGGTTTTGTGGCTTGTGTTTGTCCTACTCTTTATATTAGTTCATCTTAGCTTATGATTCCTTTTGATTTTCTTCTCCACCAGTTAGGTAGCTTTTACAGTAATACTCACAATTCAATTGTTGATAGCTTTAACCCTCCTGCTAGTGCAGACCATTTTCCAGACTTAGAAGTTGACTTTTTAACTAAATTTTCTGTCATTAAGACTGGTCTCTATTTTATTTTCCTGGGGTTAATAAATTGTCTTAGTCCTTATTTACTTTGTATAAGCTCTTAGGAGCCTTATTACAGTTACTATTGCAAACTTTGCCTACCTTTCTATATTTGACAAATATACAAATTCTTGGGTTAAAGGCTTTAGTTTATAAAAATTTACCCCAAGCCTCCATATCTTACACCTCAGGTCCTCAAAGACCATAAGTCTCTCTAATACTTCAACACTCAGTTGCATTTTACCTGGCATCAAGCAGGATGATTCAAACACCTGTCCCCATACCAGCTCTGCATATAATATAAGCCTGGGAAGGAAACAGTCACAGCTGAAGCCCTCTCAAGGCTGTATGCAGTGTTTATCACGGGGGACAACAGTTTAGACTTGGACTGGCCCATGATCTACCTTCTCCCTGAGGCAACCTGCTATGAGGGTATCAACTTGGCAACCATATTAAAGTTGAAGGACAACAAAAGCCAGTTTAAAGCAGATGATGGCAATGTATGCTGTTGGGTAGAGACAGGTGAAAAGACACCTTAAATCCCCACCATGCATAAAGGAGACACCATCCTATATTACCACTGCATATTAGGTCATATCAGAGGGTGCAACCTCTTTGAAACCATGAAACATAAGGTTTGGTGGCCCCACATGAGCCAGAACATTACAGATCTCCTTGAGACGTGTGTGTTGTAAAAAAATAACAGTCTAAATTTGTCCTGCCTAAATCAGTCTTGCCCATCAAGGCTATGAAACCCCTTGAGTTGTGTGACCTTGGCATTGTAGGGCCCCTGCCTGAAGACAAGTTGAGCAAGACATGCATCATCACAGCTATTGATTACTTCACATGCTGGCCTGTGACATGATCAACCACCAATCACACTGCCACCATTATCATCAGTTTCATTAACAAGTATATTGTGGTGCAATTTGGCTTCCCCAAGCAACTCATCACTGATGAGGGGGCTGAACTTGTAGGTAACTTGATGAAAGAATACTGTGCCAAGAACGCCCTTCAACAAGTGGTTGTAATGCCATACCATCCTCACGCCAATGGAAGTGTAGAGTGCCTAAATGGTTCCTTGGTACAACTAATTGCCAAGCTCTCCCAGGAGCATCCAAATACCGCCTGGACTGAACATCTTCTCACCGCTCTACTTATCTTATGAGACAGGATTAATTATGGTACAGGGTTCATCCCCAACGCTCTGGACTTTGGGATTCCTCATGGGTTGACAGGAGTAGAACAAGGGAAACTAATGTTCACTGTCCTTGGTAAGCCTCCCCTTGTAACTACTCCCTCCCTGAGTCAATGGTGTGCCAAAGCTTGCAACATAGAGCAAGAGCAGATCAAGGGGGGACTAAACACCTTGAAGCAAGGTATGCTGTGGATGATCCTGTCTACACCCTAAATCCCAACTCTGCAAAATTGGAACCCAACTGTCTTGGGCTTTTTAAGGTAGCTGCTGTCTTTAACAATCACATCTATAAGATATAAGACGCCCAAGAAAACACTAAAACCCTCCACCACAATTGCTTGTGCCCCTGCCGCGCCATTCCCACACAAAGACTCTTTGTGCATAACTTTCTGTATCTTCCACAGGTTTCAATCCTGATGCCTTACAACAAGCAGGGGGCAAGGGGGTGTTGCAACTGAGATTCCCCTCTTGCCTGCTATTGTATCTCACAATCACTGGGGGAACTCAATGAGCTGCCCCATGACGTATCTAATGGCATGGATCAATCTGATGGTGATATCAAGTTATGGGCACTATCTCCTAATTAGGAGTACTGCCAATTTGATATGCCAATTCTTTGCTCAATTTATTCCCAACCCAAACCTTATGTTGAACCTACCACTGTGCCATCCCCTGGAAAACTTGTGGCTCCCCAATATAGTATATCAGCTGTATTATTCCTAAAATAAACACATTTTTTTTCCTATTTTGTCCTTTTGCTTTGGACTATTGGTTTCCTCATCTAAAATACTGAACTATTTTTGGTTCAGTTTCAATAATGAACTGATTTAGGAAAGGACTGATGTCACTTTGAAAATGATATCAGATCTCATTTGCAAATCTGTCTTCTCAAATTTTCTGCTTCTAATTACCAATCTTTACAGATTTTTTGCTATTGATGTATCTTTGGGTGTTGTGATCCAGGATTTATTATTTTTGTCAGGGCCCAGAATGAGCCCAACAAAACCCTATGTTACATAGGATTATTTCCTGCAACCAAGCAATTGTGTGACCAATCAGCCTTAAAGCTAATCATATTGATTGACTTAAGAAAAAATTTAACTCTAAGTAGAGAATTGAACCCTGGCAAAAGCCAAACTTGGGGATTATTGGAAACCATTCTAACTCCAAGCAAAAAGGTTTTTAATTGGCCCACCCCCTCTGAGACCAAAAAAATGGGACTTGGGTTGCCAAATGACCCCAAAATTTCCTGCCAGCTTCCCCAGGACAATAATAGTGATTTAATCTACTTAACTAACAAATCAGGACCTACCAATGGGACCCAGCTTAATAATAACCTATTGATAACTAACAAGGAGTTGACAGTAAGTACAGATTCAGTTTCCCAGCAGGATATAGCTAGGAACACTGACAAACCTTCCCTTGTTGACATTTTTATCAAATAAACAGTTGCAGTTTTATGCCACTTAGACACTGGGAAATTGAAGGAGTTTATTATACCTTTATAACATTAGTCTCACAGTTCTCCTCCCACAGAGAAGAATCCCAAACTTGTCTGGTCTGTAGGAGCGCCAGGAAAGAGACACTTGCCCTTGCTCAGACAAAACTAGTTTTTCCTCCTCCTGCCAGGGCTCTTGATCAGATCATAGACACTGCCCACCTTCCTCCTTTGCACTAAGGCTTCCTCTTTGCCACCCAGCTCGTCAACCAGATGAGCCCTCCTATCAAGGAATCTCTCTATCCCTCATATGATTACAGCAAGCTTGGGTTTGCCTACGTTACCCTATCAGGGTTTTGAACAAGTGATTCCAAATATGGGTGCTTGACAACCCTGGTCCTCTGCTATGAACCACATGTTGAGGATTGCCTCAGTTGTGTACTAGACATTTGAGGCTTGCCCATTGTCCCTGTTTGCAGACAAGCCTGATACCACACCTGGCCATGACAATTTTTTTAATTTCAATATCAAATTTTCCTTTAGTAATTTTAAGGATTTTTGAATTGAATTTTTAATTTAGTAGTTTAATTTAAATCCATTACCTTTACTTTTTGCTGATTTTTTCTTTGAATTAAAAAGAGAATGTCTGCTATGTATTAAGTGTTATGTAACCACCTTGGCTACCATTTTTCTTCTTTTAATTGTTAGAGAAGCTCTGATTCTGTTTGAAGTCTTGTTCAAACACCCCTCTCTGTCACAGCCCATACCAGAGTCCGGCAGGACTCCCACAGGGGAGGCAGCCCGGGCCTGGAAGGCCATGTACACAATATGTGTGATTCTGACCAGGTAGTTGACTGTAGTAGCTAGGGGACGCCAACTCCCAGTATGGGGCACAACCTGGCTGGTCAGCCCCAATACTGTGATATAGACAAATCCTAACTTACTGAAATCCTGAGCAGGAGGCACATTGAGTGGAGGGGGAGTAGTAAGAATCTCCTTCATGCTGGGCAATACATTCACTCTTTGGTGGCCAGAAGGGAGATCCAGGTGGTGGGGATGGTAAAACTCCAAGTCAAGAACTCTAGATGGTTTGCCAAAGTTGTGGGAGATGAACCAGGAGGGAATGAATAGGTGTGTTTATAGTATGTGGTAGATTCACAAATAAAGGCAAACAGAAAAATTATATTCTGGCAAAAATAGATAATTCCTGTAAGAAATAATAGGTCCTGGGCATATAAGTTGTTATTTTAAGATTTCAACAGTGAGGAGGGGTTTTCCTCCTCACTACTTATACTTACTGGTAAAGATGAAGCCTTTTGTGCCACCAGGGATCTGGTAGCAACACTTTCAGTCAAACTGGTAATTTTGCCCAGGAATTGTGTACTAGATCTTGGGAATGGATTATTATTGGTCAGCATAACAGGAACCTTGCTTGAGTTTCAGCATGCCAAGGTGCCACAGCTATTTATAGAACCTGCAAGCAATTGAGCACCCAATTACACAATCAAACAATTGCTCTCCTGATATATTAATTCCCAATAATTAAGAGGGCCAAATTTGTTAATAGAATCAAAGCCAGGGATTTGAGGCTTGTGTGCCTCTCAAATCCCAGGCCATTCTTTAATTGAAAGTGGGGTTTTTGGCTCTGGGAGACAATGGTAAAGGTTTCCAGGCTGTGGGTTGTTTGGCCTCTAAGAAGGCCAGCTGGTTGTCCAGGGCATTTTGGGCCATGACATCATACCCTACCATAGTTGAGATTGCAGAGCACAACTCTTTATTCCAAGACTTGTATTCCTTCAGCAGAGTAGCAAAATTCTCCAGGTTGGATTCTTTTTACCAAGTATTTTCTTTGCTGGATTACTCTTTCCATTTTACCAGGAAATGGGGTTTTTGGTAATGGAGTTTGTATCCCAGGATGGCTTTGACCTCATGTTCTGTGAAGCTTCCTACTTTGATGGGAGGGGGAGCCGTTCTTACTATTTGGTGCAGGAGAGAAGGTCCTTTCTTTTTTATAACAGGGATCAGTGGAATACTTCATGAATCTTCCATCTGAGGGAAGTTCTAACCGTTATGCTACTGCACCAATACGCTTTAAGACCTTGTAAGGACCTGTTTATTGGGGGCTAAGCTAGTGCATGGGGAAGTGGTTTTGATGTTCTTTGCGCTGAGGTACACAAGGTCTCCTACTTCAATTGAGGGCCCAGGGCTTTTTTGCTTCAGAAAAGTCCTTGTACACTTGTACTGCTCTTCTCAGGTTCTGGGCACATTTTTTTGGCACCTGTGGATGTTGCTGACCCAATCACGTCCATCTGGGTTGTCAGCTTCCTCTGTGGGAGGTGTGTTCCGTGTGGGGTTAAATCTGTAGTTGGCTTTAAAGGGGGACATACCAGTGGATCTGTGGTCTTGGTTGTTGTACACAAACTGAGCCATTGGCAGGTGTGTTACCCAGTTGTTCTGTTCCAAGTTTACGTAGCATTGTAAATACTGTTTGAGGACCTGGTTTACTCTCTTGGTCTTCCCATTGCTCTGAGGATGATATGCAGTAGACAATGATCTTTTTATTCCCAAGTCCTTTATGATTTGGGCCTAAAACTTGGAGGTTAATTGAGGGCCTCTGTCCGAGACCACTTCTTGTGGGAGCCCGTGGTTCATGAATAATTGGTTCCTGAATAGAGTGGCTGTTTCCTTTGCAGCTACTTTGGTTGTTGTTGGTATGAAGTGAGCCATTTTGGTGAAACATTTGACAATTATGAAGATGGCATTGAATTCCTTTGTATTAGGCAGTTCCAAAATGTATTCCATGGATACTGACTTACAAGGGCTTTCTGAAATATGGAGGGGTTTTAGTAATCCTTCTGGCTTTCCTCGCTTAAGCTTGGTACATACACATGTCTTGCAACTGCTGAGGTATCCTTCAATCTCTGGCTTCATCCTGGGCCACATGTAGGTTCTATGGATTTCTTTGAGAGTCTTTGTACTCCCAGGGTGTCCTGACATGGGGGAGTTGTGGTATTTCTTCAGTATCTCTAAGTGCAGTGGGCCTTCTGGTACGTAGGTGCATCCATGTAGTAGTAGAGTGTTTCCATGTAAGGAGTAACCTGTTTGGTAGTATCAACTGCTGATATCTTTCTTTAAGTCTTCCATAATGAAGATGCAGTGCTGATCTAGGGTCTGAGCTAGTTGTACTTCTTCCCCTCTACTGGCTAGTCCCAGGAATAGGAGCATTGGCTCAAACATATTTAGAGACAGCAAGGATTTAGTGTTGAATTCCTCAATCTCTTTGGTGCTAGGAAAAATGTCTGCTCTTTGGCTTAGGGGGTCAGGTACAATGTTAATCTTTCCAGGTTTGTAGCTGATTGATAAGTTGTAATCTTCTAGGAATAGGTCCCATCTAGCTTGTTTCTGATTCAGTTGCTGTGGTTTGAAGAAGTATGTCAGGTTCTTGTGATCAGTCATGATTCTCACTGGGTGGTTGGCGTCACACAAGTATTTTCTCCAATGTTTCAAGGACTGGATGATGGCAAACATCTCTTTATTGTAGATGGGGTAGTTCAACTCAGGCAGAAAGAACTTTTTTGAGTAGTAAGCTACAGGTTGCAGCTTACTATCATGTCCCTCCTGAAGTAACACCCCCCCCCAATGCAAAGTCAGAGGCATCTGTCTCCACAATGAAGGGTTTATTGTAAACTGGAATTGCCAAGACAGGGGCAGAGACAAAGAGGTTCTTTAGCAACTCAAAGGCAGATCTGGTGGCGTCATCTCACACAAAAGGGTTTTTTTTGGAGGTAAGGCAGGTCAAGGGCAAGCAGATTGATGAAAAATTTTGGACAAATTCCCGGAAGAAGTTTGCCAAGCCCAGGAAACTTCTGACCTCCTTGAGATTCTTATATTCAGGCCATGACTTCACGGCCTCTCTTTTGTTGGGTGTCATAGCAAATCTTCCTTTCAGTACATTGTACCCCAATAACTCTACTTCTTCTTGGAAAACTCACATTTCTGGAGTTTAACAAAGAGTCTATGTTCCTTGAAGCGTTGTAGGACAGCTTGAAGGTGTTCAACATGTTCTTCAGGAGTGAAACTGTAGATGAGTAGGTCATCTAAGTAGGCTACACAACACTGATTCTTGAGTCCTCCCAAGATCACGTCCACCATAGTTTGAAAGGTGCTGGGCTCATTGCACATCCCAAATGGTATAACCAGGTATTTGTAGAGACCTTGTCTAGTCTTGAAGGTGGTCTTTCATTTATCATCAAGCCTGATCCTGATCTGGTTAAAGGCATCCCTCAAAACAATCTTTGAGAAGAAGTTGGCTCCTGAAAGCTGGTCTGAGAGATCTTCTGCATTGGTTACAGGGTATCTGTTTTTCATAGTAATGCTGTTTAGGTCCTGGTATTTAAAGAAAGAACGTAGGTTGCCGCCCTTTTTTAGCAACCAGTAAAGGGGATGAACAAGGAGATTTGGAGACGTGTATATATCCCTTCTTCAGCATCTTGTCCAAGTACTCTCTTAAGGAAGATTGTTCCTTTATGTTACAACTGTAGACAGTTCCATGCTTAGGTTGGGTTTCTAGGAGGAGGTCAATGGCGTAGTAAAACTGAATTTGTTTAGGCAAGGCGGTGGCTTCTTCTTCTGAGAAGACAGACTCCCAAGGCTTCAAAAATTTTGGTATCTCAGCTTTGCAGGATTCCATGGTGATGTTGTTTAGCTCAGGGGTCTGCTGAGGGTTCAAGCAGGGAACCTCTAAGGCTTGGCTCTCATGAGTGACAATCACCTGATGGTTCTTATAGTCTAAGTTCAATTGGTGGTCAACCCACCATTCAAAACCTATCACTACAGATTTGGGAAGTTTCTCTGTGACGTAGAATCTGGTGAGCAGGAGTTTCCCATTTAACTTCAGGGAGACAGACTCTTCACATTTGTGGGACAGATATGTTGTCTTGTTGTCCAAGGTTACCAGTCAGAAGTTTCCTTGGATTGGTACACTCATTTTCTCAGCTAGACTACATTCCATGTAGTTGAGGGTTGCCCCACTGTCTAGGAGGGCTACAGTGTTCACCTCATGGCCATAGCAACATAAAATAGTATCAATGATAAGATGGGACTGAGAAGCGTTGTTTATTGCTGAAATGGCTCCTTGGGTTCCGTTGGAGCAGCTAGTGCATTCCTTGGATAAGTGGCCACTCTGGTGACAATAGAAGCATAGCCCACTTCCGGCGTGGTATTGGTACTCTTCTAAGTCATGTTCAAATGGGGCCTACTAGCATCAGGGGTTTGGTTGTTCTGGGGATGACCAGTGTGGTATCCTTGTGATTGTTTGAAGTCCATGCCTCTGGCAATAGCCAGGAGCTTGTCTTTGGGGAGGTTGTATTGATGGTGTCTCATTAGGCTGGTGTGGTGTGGGTTCAGACTGTTTCTGAAATGCAATCCTGATATGTCATCAGGAATCTTGGCAGCCTCTGCCAGGCATAGAAATTGTTGTATGTAGGTCTCCAGACTGTCCCTTCCTTGGTTCAGGTGGATGAGACCCATGTAGGCTTGGATTTTGGTCCCAGCAGGGGTGGTTGCAGAGTTCATTCTCTCCAGGAATCAGTTGTAGGAGAGTATGAGATCTGGGTCTTCCTCTAGGCTGGTCAAGAAGGTTTCTCTGGTGTCATCTTTCAGCTGGGCGGCTACCATCATAACCTTCTGAGTGTTGTCTCTGAAGCTCTTGGGGTGGGCACAAAACAGGGTGTTTATCATGATCATTCCTTTTCTGAAACCAGCCCAGTCCATTTTTGGCAGGTCAAGAAAGTTTGTAGTGCAGCATTATTTTGCTTTGAGGTGAAGATTGTCACAGTCTGGACCTGGGATGGTTTTGCAACAACTCCTTCTTGGCTTTTGTTTATTTCTTGTTTCTTGGTCATATACTGTCTTAGGTAATAAGCTTAGGTTAAAAATAAAAGCATACAAGATGCCCCTATAATCAAAGAAGAATAGGGGCCCAGGGTTACTAATTTTGTTATGATTGACATACTGTCATGGCCCATACCAGAGTCCAACTGGACTCCCACAGGGGAGGTGGGCCAGGCCTGGAAGGCCATGTGCGCAATAGGTGTGATTCTGACCAGGTAGTTGACTGCAGTAGCTAGGGGACGCCAACTCCCAGTATGGGGCACAACCTGGTTGGCCAGCCCCAATACTGTGATATAGACAAACCCCAACTTACTGAAATCTTGATCAGGAGGCATATTGTGTGGAGGGGGGAGTATTAGTAATCTCCTTCATGCTGGGCAGTACAGTCACTCTTTGGTGGCCAGAAGGGAGATCCAGGTGGTGGGGATGGTAGAACTTCAAGTCAAGAACTCTAGACGGTTTGGCAAAAGTGGTGGGAGCTGAACCAGGAGGGAATAGATAGGTGTGTTTATAGTGTGTGGTAGATTCACAAATAGAGGTGTGGGGTTCCTGTCCACCAGTCCCCAAAGTGTGTCTTGGGTCATAGCCAGGGACCGGCTTGGAGGGGTTGTCATTCTTTAGTGAGGGAAAATGTATCTCAGAAATATGTATAGGGGTCAAAATGGGCTTTTAGTCACTCTCAGAAGGAAGATCCCCTTAGAAACATTCTGTTATATGGCCCAGGGGTCAGGGAAACAATACAGTTTTGCCAATACTTGGAGTCCTCCAACAATATCTTGGACTCCTTGGACTTGGACACCTGCACCTTAGTCTTAGACTTCTGCTCCTTATACTTGGACTCCTGCTCCTTAAACTTGGACTTCTGCTCTCTGTATAGCTCTAGTAGCCTTGATATTCAACTTGTATCAGTCTAACCAAGCTCAAGCTGGCAATCAGAAGGCCTTCAAAAACCTTTCAGCAGAAACTCCAAAGACCCGTAGAAGACCCTGTAACTTTCCAGCTAGCCCCCTTCTTATAGTGTCTTTTTCTCAATGGTTCCGCCTTCAGGATGGCTTTCTTCAAAAGATTAAACCATTGCCGCTCACTTTTTCCTATAATAACTTAAGCTTACATACTTACTTTCTCAAAAGCTTAAAGTATTAATTCACTATTTCCTTGCTTATGCTTTAAGCTTTTGGCTTTCAACCAATCATATTCATCAGGAAACCTGCCAGAACTCAACCAATGAATGCAGAGCGCAAAACTGGACCATTTCTGAAGTTCCACCAGGATCCAACTAGGAAATCAATTTCCACTGCTCAAACTGCTCAAATCAACAACTATTTGTGCACCAAAGTGTTAACTGGTACATTATTCTGGCACCATTCCACTCAAAAAGCTTCCAATAAATCTAGAGTTCAAACACTGTAACTTATTTCTTCTTTTCCTCTCCTTTTATATGATAATTAATTCCATCTTTATATCACATCTTTTGGCAGTATTAATTCTTTTACTGCTTCTTTCTTATAAACATCTACACTTCCAAGAGTCCAAAACAAGCATCCTAGCTCATTTATCTACTTCTGCCAGTCCTTCTTGGCCAACTTTCAGTTTCTCTGCTAGTCCTGTACCATAATCTTCTGGTCCTTCAACCCTTTCTAGTCATCTAACAGCTCAGACTGGTCCTACAGCTACTTCCACATCATGATTGGCTAATCCTTTAGCTCATCCTCCCTAGGAACCACCATAGTTCCACCTGCACAGTGAACTATCTTGGTTCCAAAATTCAACATGAATCAACAGTCCATCAACTAGTCTTTGCTGTGATCATATAGTCCTTCTTACTAGTCTTCTCTGCTGATCCCATACTATAAAACACCTTGATTCTTTATCTCAGTCCCTGTTACCAGAACCTGTAGACCCATGCATGAGTCTACATTGAACTGGAGTTTGACTGGGCCCTTACAAGTGGTAATCCACTTAGGCCATCTAACCATAGATCAATAAAGTCTATGCCGTTGTTTTTGCTCACCCAGTTGATTAAGTCTGGGCTTTCAGTTGCAAAGTAATCAGCTTTACTTCCCAGAGGCCTGATCACACCAAGTTCTGCAGCTGCTTTCCTGAACAACCACCTTGGTGACACCTCTGAGAAAATCTATGCCCTCCAATGCTCACTTTGGGATCTCTTCAAAGCTCTCATAGGGACATAAACAAGGACACTCTATCAGTTTGTTAGGTATGATGCTTGCTTACAGACCTCCTGTAAGCATATCAGGGTATGTAGATCTCTCAGAGCTCTTCCCCTCCCTGGCAGCCTGTGTTACCTGCCAGGGGTCCAAAACTTATAGCCCTGGTAGGTAAGTCCCCTATCATTCTGGCACACGCTTCTACCCTGGCAGCCTGCGTTACCCGCCAGGGTCTAAACATCCTCCAGCCTGAGCAGCAAACGCTACCTGTCAGGCTGGATCACTCCCCACCCCAAGCAGCTAAAGTTCCCTGATGAGCTATCTCATTCCTCACCCCTAGCAGCCACAGTTCCCTGCTGGGTGAGGACCTCTAGCCCACAGCAGCCAATACCTCCTTCCGGGTGGGGACAACATCTGCCTCTAGTAGTCTTTACAACTACTAGCTAGGCCTTACCTTCTCTAGTAGCCATCATTCCCTACTAGGCTTCTACCTGCAACAAAAAACCAAAATTTTACTTAGCTAACATTAGCCCCGCCTGCAAACCACCAAACATGTGGACTGTCACAAGAGGCAAACAGAATAATTATATTATAGCAAAAATAGATCATTCCTGCAAGAAATAATGGGTCCTGGGCATATAAGTTGTTATTTTAAGATTTCAACAGTGAGGAGGGGTTTTCCTTCTCACTACTTATACTTACTGGTAAAGATGAAGCCTTTTGTGCCACCAGGGATCTGGTAGCAACATTTTCAGTCAAACTGGCATTTTCCCAGGAATTGTGTACTAGAGCTTGGGAATGGATTATTATTGGTCAGCATAACAGGAACTTTGCTTGAGCTTCAGCATACCAAGGTGCCACAGCTATTTATAGGACCTGCAAGCAATTGAGCACCCAATTACGCAATCAAACAATTGCTCTCCTGATATATTATTTCCCAATAATTAAGAGGGCCAAATTTTTTAATATAATCAAAGCCAGGGATTTGAGGCCCATGTGCCTCTCAAATCCCAGGCCATACTTTAATTGAAAGTGGGGTTTTCTTGCTCTGGGAGATAATGGTAAAGGTTTCCAGGCTGTGGGTTATTTGGCCTCTAAGAAGGCCAGCTGGTTTTCCAGGGCATTCTGGGCCCTGACACTCTCTTTCTATATCTCCTTGTTGCTGTTGTAACTTACTTTTTGAACTATATAAATAAACTTGAAGAAGAAGAGTAGGCTTAAGCTGAAATTCTAAGTTTCCCCTTTTTTCAGGTTTTTTAATTTTAGAATTTTTAAAATTTAAACTAACATTTCAGCTCCAAATTACTTACATTATTTTTTGAGAAGCTTAAACCTTTTAAATTTACTTAAATTTAATCTTCAAACTCACCTTTTCTCTTCTAAAAAACTCAAATCTCTCAAAATCATTTCTAAATTTTCAAGTTTGATATTGAACTATTCTACAAAATTTTAACCATTTTTTTCCAAATTTAATAAAATTGCTTTAAAAATTAACACAGTTAGTTCTGTTAATTCAAAAGTAAATTTTAGTTACCATGGAGATGGTACACCAGCAAACTGCTGTGTTACTTTCAAACCTTTTTAATTTTAAGGATGTCTTTTATATATTTATGACTTATTAATCACATGTTGAATTCTCACATATTGATATGCCACTTGTAACTACTAGAGATTTAGTGAATACCCTCTCTTACCTTATAATTTTGGTGGTTTTACAGACTTTGTCTCCTCATTTCACAAATTATAAACTATTGGAAGTTTCCCTTAAGATTTTATTCCAAACTGTGCCTAGCTTATATCTCTTAAACTTTAACCCAGTATCCATTTACGCTTTTATCTACAATCTTTTTTTAATAGTGGGCAAGGCCTTACATTGGGGTACATTATCCACTTCCCTTTGCTTAGGGTGTATAATTTTTCAGGGCTCTGAGCCCTATTGAAGGATAAACCTGGAAATTGGTCTGGGATGTGGAAGAGCTAGTAGGCAAGGCCCATCATAGGATAGGTGCTAACTTGATTATATACAAGAGGTAGTGGCTTAGATATACCAAGGCCTGAAAGATGGCACTATGAAGTCAACTAACCCTTTGAGGGCTATATAGATGAATCCAAAGAGCTGGTTGGTGAGAGGATTCACAGTGGCATTGATGATGGGCAGGTGACTGGCCTTTGGGGTAAGGGGCGGCCACATGGGTAAAAGATATACCAGCAATTAGGTGTATCTGCTGTTAAATACTTGTGATGGGGTGGTGTAATTAATTTCTTCTGGGTTGATTTTTCTGGTCTTATTCCACTCTCTAGGAGTTTGGCTAGCAGAAGGGTTCCCTATTTTATCTTTCAAAGTTAGGTTTTTGAAGATATTGCATAAAATTATTAGGCCAAAGGGCAAACCAGGCAGGCTGTTATAATTGGGCTGTAGGGTGACTGCTTAATCAGGTGGGATACCTGAGGGACTTTATGATATATAATGGGGGGATTTAAATAATAGAGGGCTAGAAAAATTTAAGGTATAATTTCAGTGAACCAATTATTCATAAAATCTTATTTCATAATGATAATATAATCATGGTTTTGGCTCAGGGACTTTATAATGATCTTCTTGGGTGTTGGTCTGTTGGGCTCAGTCCTTGTTGAGTCTGAGAAGGACATAATTGGGTCTGTTATGATTATTTGGCACTGGGCTTCTGGTGCCACTTTCTGACCTAGTTCTTCATATCAATCTTGAGAAGCTTTCTTTCAGGGATCCACTTCTCAATAATCAGGTTTCTGCATTCCATCCAGTATTTTATATTGATTTCAGGAAAGGTAGCTCTTTTCATCAACCCAGAAGTAGCATGCACATTCTTCATAGTAAAAATCATGGCCAAGAAGATAATATCAGTATTGTAAAAGACCAAGCAGAAAGCCATACATAGTAACAAAGCCAATGCACCCAAGCCACCACCAACATAATTAGTAAGCATTCTAGGCACTAGCAAGGTTTCCTATTTCAACATGTTGTAGAAAAGCAATAAATATAGGATTTGGGAACAGGACAAAGTTTTTATTAAACAAAAAAGAATCAAGGCAGAATATTATTCATGTATATAGCCATAGAAGCTGGCATTGGGAGATCTCAAACTCATCTGTTACATATTAATGACCAAGGGTTGAGCTCAATGGTGATTGTAATCATGAAAATTTTGAAGTTAGAATCTGTATCAAATAATGTAGATCTTCACAATACTCAATAAGTGAAACAACCAAGAGAAGAATTGGGTGATTGAGTATTTGTTGACATGTCTCAGGAAATCCAAACCATAATTGAGAACAATCTAATGTCCCTTAATGATAATCAATGATGTGGGAAATTGATTCCTGGCACTTTCTGTTTAGCCCCAGTCTTCTGGAGGCCAGACTGGATAGTGAAATTCTTGCTGGTAGTGAGAAATTTATCTGATTCTTGGATCAAGAGTATTTTCCTAATGAGATATCTTGTTTTCAGATTATCTGGGGGTACAACTACACTTGGGGAGTTCACTGTGTCAGTGTAAGTCCTAGGCTTATTAGGTGTAAGTGATTCACTCATTTGGTAGCTTCTCCCCAATAGAATGGATAATTGCTCCCAAGTTGAATTTCATTAGAGTGATTCCTACTGGAATTCCAGTTATCAACATATGTAATAAGTGGCCTAGCAATCTGAGTTTCTCAAAAAAGAAGTGAAGTGATTTAACAAGTAGTATATGCTGGTGTAGTCCAAGACCAACCATGGGGTCTTGGGATGAATAATAGAAGGGAAGTGAGAAGTTTTGACATAAGGAGCATGACAGTGGAGTGGTCCAAAATCATACCAGATGGAATCCTAAGATCTGTCAGTTGGAGTTGAATCAGGAGTGTAGTTGTTCACATTTATCTGGCTGTATCCTAGTAACACACAAAAAAAAACACAAGGAGAAGGGGATTCATGTTGTTGGGAAAGATCATAATAGTCTATTAATCAGTTAGAAAGTGAAAATATAGAGTTTATTGTGGATGTTGAAAGGAATAAAACTGTTGGAGCAATTTGATTAGGAAAAGGAGTTCAGCTTAGATACTGAAGTGGAAGTGGTGGAGAAACATGGTGCTTACCCTTTGGTCCTGAAGGTTCTGAAGGTGAAGTATGGCTTTACAGGTCTGCAGCAGGCTGCAGCCTGCAAAACAGGAAGAAGTAAGGCTTGGGCTTGATTGCAGTATGCAGTTGGGTTTTTTCTCATGTGTTGAAAGGTTGGACTGCTCTGGATGATCAATAGTTCCAAGGCTTGTTTTGGGTAGGCAGTGTGATTGGTTGGCCTACTTATCTGGCAATTGATTGAAGTCAACTGTGCATTTTGTTAAATTCTGATTGGATGGCTATGAGGTTTGAGCATTTTTGGAGCCCTTGATTGTTAATTTATGATAATTGACTTTATTTTTTTTGTCTGTGGCTGCTGGGTTTTGGTTTAGAGTAGAATTTACATTCATATTTTTGGTTTTGCTCTTGCTTTTATTTACTGATTGTATATTAAAAGCATGTTTGCTTTTCAAATTGAATGTGTTTTATCTAGTGTTATACTTTTGGATTTATAATTTGAATTATAAGATGAATCAGCATTTAAAAATGCTGACTGATTATCAATATTATTAATTAAATTAATAAAAGATAACTTCATTTTTTGTGTAAAATGAAAGAATTTTCTTGCATTGGGCCTCTCTGGAACTTTCTCCATTTCAATTGAGTTGTCCAGAATTCTCTTATTGGGAATTGAGGGCTTGTCTGAGTTTGCAGATAGGTAGAAGATTGATTTTAATGGACCTCATTAAAAGCTGAAAATTTGACAGCCCTCCATGTAGTGGGCCAGGTATTGGCTTGAAGAGTGGCCCTTGGTTTTCTTGAGTCCTGCAGCTCACTTGTTCCTTCAATTCTTGGGAGGGGGGTTTCTGGCTTCTATTATCAATTTGTATTATAGGACTAGGTGTCCCCAAACTGTTGATAAACTATAAAGGTTAATTGATACCCCAAATATGATTAACATGCAGTTAATAATAGGCCTATAAGTAACTTGACTATGTCAAGTAGTGATAATAGTATCTCTAAAAATATGATCAGCTGGTTATTAGTTGAAACCATGGAAAGCCTGGATCAGGAATAGGTTTTTTACACGGTTTGGTGGAGGAAGTTTGTGATACTTCAAACTACAAAAGATACATTTCCATGCAATTGGGTGATTCTGGAGTGTTATCTTATTGGGTTCTTAAAGGTTAAGGACAGATAGTTCCTGTCAAGATAGGATTTATTGAATGTCATAGTGATGTCATAAATCATATGGTTGAAATCCAGAATTGATTCTTTAGAGGAGGGGCTTTCAGCTGAATATATCTCAAATGATGTAAAATGAAAACATTGTCATAACAAACAGATATAACTTTAAGATCATTATTGCTTTCCCCTCAACTTTTTCAAGTTTTATAGCTTTTGCTTGTAACTGAAATAAGTCCAAGTTTGGTGTGACTAAAGGAGAGGTGATAGCTCTTTGTCTAAAATTACAAATATGACTCTAGAAAAGTCTGGAGAGAATCTTGAAATAGCCAAAACTAACCCTGATGAGATGCTAAATGAGATTGAATAAGTGTACCAGGAGTTGGTTGAGTACTGTTTTAGTAAAGAGGGCGCACCTGCCCAGTGAGCTCAAAATTTCTCTTGGAATTAATATGAATTGATACCAGGAATACATGAAACCTTCCTTTATTGAAAGACCACATTGGAGTAAGAAAGAGAGATATTGTGACTGATAGGAAAGATAAGTACTGAGTTACAGCTAGTGGTGTGAAGACAATAATCTATTAACAGATGAAAACTTGTGTTTAAATTCCAAGGCTGCTGTGAGAGAGGGGGGTTAAACTAACTAAGTTTGGCTCTCATCTTGGAGGGAGGACCCACCAGGGCACCATCCAGTGAAGGACTGGTATGGACACTCAAAGGGGTGTCCATAGAGAGGACGTGGCAGATAACCAGGGGAAGTAGGAGTCCAAACCCATCAGAATCACTCCACTAAGGAGCCAGGAAGCATGCTTGGTCAGGAACTCTTGGGTACCCAACCCACTCTCCTGGACCTGAGCAACAAGGACCTCAGGAGGGGGGCATCTGGGAGGGTTGGCATGATGGCGTAGCAAGGACGTTTTGAGGCCAGAGAGTTCAAGGTCATCGCAGGTGAGGCTTCTCACAATGTTCTCATTGGTGGAAAGGATGTCCTGTGCCCGTCCAGGGAGGTCCTCAAACATATGCATTAAATGGCTGGGGTCACTTCCCACCAAGTGGAGAGAATGGGACACAAGACTCCATAGTTCTGGGGAAGTGGTCCAAACCAGTACCAGGGCAGGGGCCAGGGTAAAGGCCACAAATTTCAGAAATGAGGCCAGCATTCTACTCTAAAAAAGCGGGACACAAGCACAACAAAAACTTTTGGTGGTGTGATGCCTTTAGCAGAAGAGAAAACAAGAAACAGAGCAAAAGGGGACCCGCAAGAGGCGTTTGAAGTTGAAAGGCAATGATTTACAGCTATGCGCTTTAAAGTAAAGCAAAAGAGTATAATCAAAGCGTATAGTAAAGAGGAGGAGACAACAAAGTGAACAAGAAGCAAAATCAAAACTAAAGTAAGTATATATTAAAGATTGAATACTAATTTTAAAGTTTGAGTTAAGTTTTTGAAAGTGAGTGAGGTAAGTGGTTTTAACAAAGTTAATCTCAACTCTAGGAGCTCCAAAGACAACACCAGGAACCAAATAAAGGTCAGAAAGGTAAGGAATGGTAAAGAAACTACTAACAAAGCCAGAGAAAACAAAGGGGACCAACAAAAGTCCTAAGTAAAATCTGAAAGTTTGTGAAGTATAAACTTTTAATTGATAGAATGAGCAAGCAGGGGACTGAAAGTCCCCTGTCTTGCTTTAAGGGTGGAATTTGAATTCAAGGGTCACCTGACTCAGGGCTGGGACTTGATTGGCTTGCAGAGAAATTTTGCAGAGGGAAATCCAAAGGGTTGGAGGGTTTCTCATTAATTTCCAGCTCTAACTCTGATTGGCTGGCATTGCTGGAGTGAATTAAACCAGCATTCAATCCAGTTAGATTGGCATTTAAAGAATTAGCAGTAGTGCGGCCTGAATGCTTAGACTTAATTAATTTCAAGTGTGGGTGGGCCCAAGCCAAACAATAGTCTAAATTAATCAGAGATTCCTCCCAAGTGGGAACTGAGTTCATCACATTGGTATTTCCCACCTGGGAAGGATACACCAACACAAATCTCTCATCAATTGTATGGGCTAAATCCTCAAGGGAATTAAGGGGCTTGGCTGGCTTCTGAGCAGATTTCTTTGTGCGGTGTGGGAAGATTGTCCTATCCAGGGCTAAAGGGGGAAGTGACTTTACAGCTGCCTGCTTAGAATCTGATAATACTAAAGCTCAATTCAAATATTTCTTGCTAATCAGGAGTAAGGCTAGGACAGAGGATACAAGTTCTAAATCCCTGATCCATACACAGTTAGTTTTTGATAGCTTGATGTTATTTACATTCTTGTTTAATATCTTCATTTGGCTTTAAGCCTAATTCTGCTATTTGGTATTGAATGATACAATAATGATATGTTAATGCGGGTTGAAGTCTAGAATGTCACCAGCAGTTAAAATTCAACTTTAAAGAATATTAAACACATCAATTTGAAATCCAACATGTTGAGAAAAACAAACCTTCATCTGTAGCACATAATTCAATGCCTTTAGGCATAGCTTGTGCCTCACAACATCGAAATTGAGTTTTCTGAGGATTGATTATAAAATCAAACCTCAAATGGGCTCAGCCCAGCAATTCTTAGACTGGTATCGGTCAAAAGTTGATTAAACTCAATTGCCAAGAGTCCTACCCCTATTGTGATTTAATTGTCAATTCACTGGTTTTCAGTTAGCACTCCACACCTGAATTGTTGTTTACACACTGAACACATGCCTATCCTTCGAACTACCCCATGCTCTTCAATATTATAAGTTAGATAATATTATATAAAGTAATTACAACTATATTTATAAATCTTTATATTGTCTATTTGACCTATTCTAAGATTTTACTGTATCATAGCAATACTGGGCCATCTTGGAAGATACTTACATTTGTCTTTTTAACCTGTGAAATCACATTTTTGAGTGTTATAGTGCATCTAGACTCTATTTTACATTGCATCGTTATAAATGCTGAACTAAAGCTCACTTTTGAGTCGATGAAGAAAAAACATGATATGCATCCTAGGTAATTTACTTTGTACATGAACATAAATGTGCAATTTTCTAGATTTAAACTACACAAACGGGTCTAAAGTGGTATCAGAATAAACCATAATTTTCAGAAGATTAATGACCGAAATTGGAGGTGTGGTAAACAACAGATAAATTTTGAAATTCACTATGAATCTCAAGCTGAGTGGGTCATTGATGTGGACTGGGGATACTGGTTATCGAATCAAAGCTACAGTGTATTCAACAGAAGAGGGGATCGGGGACTGGATGGTTATCAGGATAATAATGTGTGAACTTGAGGAAGTTATCGGCAGCTAACGAGCAGTTTGGATCTTCATCGTATTGGGGATCACAGGGAAGGATGGCTGTGGAGGAGCCAACAACTATAGCATGGAATTCTAATCCGGGGTGAACAAAGCCAAACCTACGAGGTGGAAGAAGGGAGACGATGTCATTGCGGATGGTGTAGCGGACGAGATCAACTGAGAGGGAGTCAATTAATGAAGCAAATGCCTGGTTCCCAACGCGAGGAGCGGTATATGCCGTATAACTGATCTTGTGATGATATTTAGTCATCAAGTCATGAAAAGCTGGAATAGAAAGTATGGCAAGAGCACCGCCCAGGCTGTATCCCAAGATGTGGACGGTGTAGTTTTCAAAAGCACGCAGCTGCAGGCGCCATTCTAACTCCTTCAATACAGGCTCTTTGATTTTGGTGAAGTGGTCAAGGAAGCCCTCATGCACCATAGCCCCGTCGTTGGCCCCGGGGAAAGGAATTAGTAAGGCGCCAGTGTCAGCAACCCAGTTACGTAGGGTGTTTGACGGGCGGAAAGCAACGATGATCTCTTTTTTGACAATGTCATTAAATACGACAGCACGTGCATTCCAGTCAGGGGATTGAACTACTTTGAGCCACCCAAACCTCTTCTCACATACACAATCGCCGTTGTCGATGCGTTCCTGGCCACATATAGGAACAAATGCAAGGGGGATGTGCTCCCTCAGAGACTCTATGCTAACATTGAAGGTGCGTCTGGGTGAGGGTAAAAATTTGGCTGGGGTCTCGAGATACTGGTAGGTCAGCTGAAGGAGTCTTGGAACAAAGTACAGACTAGGGCCAAATCCAAAAAACGACCTAAGCTTCATAGTTGAACAAAGTATCAAACATCCCTCTTTAAACCATTTAGGCTCCACATGTGCTTTTTTGAAGAACTTATGCCTTCAAGCAGGGATTTGAATGATTGGTGGTAGCCCTATGATAAGGAATTAAAATAGGAGTTTGATGGAGTTTTGCTTAGTTGTGTTACAAATATATTTTATTTTATGAATATATATTCAAATTATAAGGCACCTTCTTTAGTTGCCCTGACTTGATCTTCTTGGATAAGTTCAAGGGATCTAGCCAATTAGATCATTAACGGTGGTCTCACGAATAAGCTATACTTGCACATTGATGTTGGATTGTCAATCCGATACAATTTTGGATTGATAATTCCTCACTGACAAAGATTTTAAGAGAATTGGGACCCTGAAGTGGCTTAATTCAGAAATGAATACTGGCTCAAGTCAAATTAGCTTCTTATAATCAAAAGCTATATAATCCAAGGCATCTGAAAATGAAAGGGCTACTCAATCTCTACCATTCCATATTGCTTATGAATTATCCACTCTACTCATTAGGGGTCTATAAGTTGGGCTTTCAGAAACAATCTGATCTTTTATAGTAAAAGTTGATGATCCAGCAAATTTTGCTTTGTTCAAAAATAAAACAACTCAAACTGCCCATCAATTCTTGTGCACTTTTGGCTAGCAGTTGGGCTCAATTATTTTAATTATACCAGGTCCAAAAATAATATCTAGCTTAAATTGTATATTTTACTATTTAAAATGGGGACCCCAGCTGCCAGTCGAGAGGCTGTTTACAGTAGTTTTCAAAGCTATGACACTACGTGAAATCAACTCAGATGAGAACGAAAGTAACTCATCTGAAAGTGAAATGTACTCAGATGTAAACAAAATCAAGAACCAATAAATCTATATTGATTAACAATATATTTGGGTTCACTTCTATTTCTTTTTACATCTGAGTTGATTTTGCCTAGCACCATATCTTTGACAACTATTGTACCTTTTGAGCTGGCTAGGATTTGCCGTGCCATTAACCTATAATAAAATATATTATTATTTCTGAAAGACAATTTATAGCCCCCCTAATTTTACGGACCTGTCTTGATAAACCTTTTATCCGTTGTTATTTCCTAACTAGTTCAGAAGATGCTCCTGATTCTCAGCTTCAAAATGGTATCCTGAACTTATTTCTAGCTGTCCTAGACCCTGAGATACGACTGCTTGAAGTTTCGAAGCCGATCACTGCATTCAAGAACGCGAATTGGCGAAAGGATTGGACCCTGACTTAGAAAATATCGCAGTTCGAAATTCTAGCATAACTCATCAATCAGTGAACGGATTTGGACGATCAACCACGCATTTTGAAGCCACGCGCTAGGAGAGTAGATCCAGATTATTTTTAGATGAGATGCGGATGCAAAGTTTGAGGTGCAGGCTTATTAAAAACATGGTTAATGCTGTTAAGAAGATGCGCCAAACCCCTGGCCTGATGTCACAACCAGAGTCCCCAAGTCTGTCTAGAAGAATCTAAAGGCCCAACTCAAATGGTACATAAGATGGTGCTGTAATGAAAATTTACAAATCTCAGATATTCAGCCTACAAAAGAACTGGTATAGTCAAGCCATCAGTAACATTAACACCAGTCAGGTAGAGTTCAAGGCAACAACAGGCAAAGAAACTAAAACTAGAATAAAGAGTTAAAAATAAAGAGATGTTTTATTTATCAGGAGACAGGCACAACTTAAATATTACTGTTAAGTGTTAACTTTTATCAGCTATTGGTACTGATGGTGAGATTGTTACATCAATGTCCACAATCATCCCCTTATGGTTATTCCAAGTTAGCCCTTGAATAAAGTAATAATTTAGTTGATTTTACCTTTAAGTTTAATGTAATTCAGTCAAGACCATATGGGCCCTGGCATTATGATAACATCAATCCTCAGTGATGAAAAAGTTGCCACATGCCTACTTCATGCAGCATTTATGGTATTTCTCTTCTCCATTGCTACTCAATTAATTTGTACTTCAACTCTGGTCCCACCAAACCCCAAACAACCACCAAATCTCATATCAATACATTAATAAACTTTTTGTTGTAACTGAACCAATGGTAGTTCAGTATTTGCTTGGGGAAGACAACATTCCAATAGAAAGGACAGGAATAGGAATAATAAGATAAAATTTATTGAGCGTTATTGTGACTAATATACTATATGGGAAAGCCACAAAGCTATCAGGGGGTGGCACAGTAGCGGGTTCCATATAAGGATTGGGACCGTGAAATAACTTGTGCAGGGATTAGTGTGTTGAACTGGCAGTGCTCCTAATTAGGAGATAGTGCCCACAATTTGACACTGCCATCAGATTGATCCATGTTGTTAGATACATCATGTGTGAGAGAGAGGGGTTAAACTAACTAAGTTTGGCTCCCATCTCGGTGCAACAAACCACCAGGATGCCATCCAGTGCGCAACTGGGATGGCCGCTCGGAGAGGGGACCACAGGGAGGACACCGGGGACAACTGAGGGAAGTAGGCGTTCAAACCCATTAGAATCAGGCCAGTGAGCAACCAGGGAGTGCGAGTAGGAGTGTGGGAGGCCACCTTGGAGGACCCGGGGGGGCACCACATTCTTCTGAACCATGGAAGGGAGAGGAGGTGTGAGGGGCGCTACCTCTTCAGAACTAGGTGAAGCAAGCTCCACGACGTCCAGGTCCAGATTGTCACACGTCAGGCTCTTAACCACAGCCTCTCCGGAAAAGAGAAGACTGCTGGGGAGGTCCCAGAGACTGGCAGGGTTGCTACCTACCAGACGGGCCAATGAGGAGATTTCCCCCCACAGGTCAGGGGAGGTGGACCACAGAAGCAAGAGAAACAGAGCCAGGGAAAAGACGACAAATTTAAGAGCCAGCAGTATCATAGAAAGAACCAGCACAAAATTTGGGGTAGGATGGTATAGTTTCTGGAGAAAAAGGAGAGAAAATGGCAAGACTAGGGCAGTCTTTGGCAAATCTTTGGGAAAACAGCAGAACGGGTTTGGGTAGCCTTGCTGTTGTCTTGGGGGCCTTGGATTATAACTGCAAGCGAAAGCGGGTTCAAAACAATGATTTTTAAAGGAAAATTCAAGATAATAATAGAAATTATAGGAAAATTCAATTGAAATTTTGAGCTTCAAACTTTAACTTTGAAGGCGAGGGCAAAAGAGACGACAACTAAGTGAAAGAACACTTGTACAAGGAGCCAGAAGAAAAGCCAGGTTTGAAACCGGCTGGCTAAAGGTAAGCTTAGGGCAGGGGCTACACTCTAATATTTTGAGCTTTAGGGACACAACTGGTTCCAGGCAACTCAAAATTAAGAAAATTAAGGTGCAGGTGACTCCAAACTTTAATGTAAGTGGAAAATAGACAAGCAGGGGACTGAAAGTCCTCTTGCTTGGTTAAAAAGAATGGATTGCAAAAAACTGGTCACATGACAGTTGGGGGTGAGCCTGATTGGCTAGGTACAAAACTTTGCTGGATGGGCTCAGGGGGACTGGAGAGTTTTACTCCAATTTCCAAAATCAAATCTGATTGGCTGGAAGGGATGCCAGACATTTGGGGGTCAACTGGGTTATCAAGCGTCAATGTGGCAACACCTGATTGGGTGGCTCTAATAGTTTTTAAAAACAGACAACACCAGGCTAATAGGTAGTCCAAATTAACCAGGGTTTCTTCCCAGGAAGGAGCAACCAAAGGCAGGGATTCCACAGGATAAGCCAGCACAAACCTCTCATCAACCGTGTGAGCTAAATCATTCAATGAATGGAGGGGTTTGGCGGGCGTTTTGGGACCTTTCTTGGTACAACAGGGAAAGATTGAGCGGTCCAAAGCCAGAGGTGGCAGTGAATTTACATCATGGGGTAACTCATCAAGCGCCCCCTGTGTATTGTGAGAAATGTTAGCAGGCAAGGATGAAATCTCAGTTCCAACACACCCTTGCTCCCTGTTTGTTGTCAGGCACCAGAATTAGAACCTATGGAAGATCTAGGAAGGTCTACACAAAGAGTTTTTGTATGGGAATGGCACAGCAGGGGTACAAGCAATCATGGTGGAGGGTCTTAGTGTTTCCTTGGGCGTCTGCAAGCTGGTAGGTGTGGTTGTTGTAGACAGCAGCTATCTTGAAGGGCCCAAGATTATTGGGTTCCAGTTTGGAAGAGTTGGGATTAAGGGCATAGACAGGATCACCCACAGGATGCCTTGCCTCAAGGTGTTTAGTCCCCCCTTGATCTGCTCTTGCTCTATGTTGCGAGCTTTGGCGCGTCATTGACTCAGGGAGGGGGTAGTCACAAGGGGAGGCTTCCTGGGAACTGTGGACTGTGACTTCCCTTGTTTCACCACCATCAGACCATCAGGAGTTCCAAAGGCTCTTGGGCTGAATCCTGTACCACAATTGATCCTGGCCCGTAAGATAAGTTGGGCATTGGGGAGATGTTTAGTCCAGGCAGTATTTGGGTGCTCCTGTGAGAGCTTGACAATTATTTTCACCAGGGAGCCATTTAGGCGTTCTAAACGCCTGTTGGCTTGGGAGTGATATGGTGTTGTGACCACTTTTTGAAGGGTGTTCTTGGTGAAGTATGCTTTCATCACATTACCTACAAGTTCAGCCCCCTCATCAGTGATGAGACGCTTGGGGCGTCCAAAGCGCGCCAAAATCTCCTTGCCAATGAACCAAGTGATGGTGGTGGCAGTGTTATTGGTGATCACCCACACCATAGGCAAACGGGTAAATTAGTCAATAGCTGTGATGATGTACTTCTTGCCCAGTCTGTCTTCAGGTAGGGCCCCTACAATGTTAAGGGCCCTTTGTTCAAAGGGTTCCATGGCTTTGATTGGCAGAACTGACTTGGGTGGGGAAGGTTTGGATGTGTTTTTTTCACTCAGAACACACATCTCAAGGAGGTCTAAGATGTCCTGGCACATACAGGGCCACCAAACCTTGTGCTTCATGATTTCAAAGAGGTTACATCCTCTGATATGACCTAAGGTGTAGTGGTAATGCAGTATTGTGTCTCCTAGTTGTGTGGTGGGAATGTAAGGCATCTTTTCAGCTGTCTCCACCTGGCAGCAGACATTGCCAGCATCAGTGGTGAACTGGCTTTCATTGTCCTTCAGCTTGGAAATAGTCACAGAATTGAGGCCTTTGTAACAGGTGGCCTCAGGACGTATGTATAGAATGGGCCAGTCTGGGTCTAAGCCATCATCTCCTGTGATGGTCATTACATATAGTCTGGGGAGAGCGTCAGCTGTGACAAGCTCTTTCCTGGGTTTTTATTTGATGCACAACTGGTACAGGGACAGGCTCTTGGCCCATCCTGCCTGGTATTGGGTCAAGTGTGAATGAGTGTTAGAATACTGAAGAGACTTGTGACCTGTCAAGAATTGGGGTGGGAGCATGGCCCCTTTCAGGTAACAATGCCACTTCTTGATGCAGTGCACAATTGCCGCTAACTTCTTATGATGTATGGGGTAACACTGCTCCAAGTTGGTAAGCTTTCTGGATTTTTAGGCTACAGGAAGGAAGACACCATTGTCAGTTTCCACCCTTAGTACACCCTCTATGACCCTTTCAGAGGTGTCAGTCTCAAGTTTGTACTAGTGATTCTAATTGGGGAATTGTAGTAAGGTGTGGTTGTAAGCCTTTGCTTCAACATCACAAAGGCCTGGTCTCTGGTGTGTGTCCAGTGAAAGCCATGTTTGGTGTTTAAGAGCTCAGTGAGAGGTGCAATTAGTTCTCTGCAGTTGGGGATAAACTTTCACACATAGGCGACCATGCCAAAGAATGTACTCACCTGACTGACATTGGTGGGAGGTGGCATGCTAGTGATTGCCTTGATTTTGGCAGGGTCAGGCTTTATCCCTTGGGAAGAGATGGTGTGCCCAAGGAACAAGAGCTCTAACTTGAGGAATTCACATTTGCAGGGCTTAGCCTTCAACTGGTTTTTCTAAAGGGTGTCAAGGACAGCACAGAGGTGGTGAAGATGTGTGGTTTGATCTTGACTGAAGAAAATAATGTTGTTAAGATAAACAGCAACAAATTTTCCAATCAGATCTTCAAAGGCTTTATTCATCAACATGGGAAAGGTGAAGAGAGTGTTGGTCATTCTGAAATTCATGACACAACACTCAAACAACCTGTAGCGTGTGTGAAAGGCAGTCTTTGCCTTGTCCCTTGGCACAATGCAGACCTGATTGTACCCTGCAGTGAGGTTGATCTTACTGAAGACCTTTGCACCTGCAAGTGTATTAAATAGATTATCAATTAGTAGTAAGGGGTACTTATTCTTGACTGTCACCTTGTTTATGGCATGTGTTATGAGGCGTGGCACAGACACACAATGGGGAATCCTAACCTTAGGATTGGATTCATACTAAGTCTTGGTTAGAATGGCAGGGAAGGTAATGCAATTACCTTGTGGCCCTGAATGAATAATCTCTACTAGTTGTGGCTAGAGAGAGGCACCAAAGTACTTGGAGACACAAAGACAAAAATGTGAATAGAACTTAATTTTTATTGGTGAAAGTGAAATGGAATATATACTGTGTAGATTTACCACAAAACAGTATATGGGCAGTAGGATCACTTGCCACCAGTATTAGTGGGGCAAGAAAGCTGTAAAGAATCAGGAAACCACACAATTGTATTTCCCAGTTTGGATAAAACCTCATTTCAAGAGGAAAAAGCAAAAGCAATAGATTCATCCTCAAAATAACCCATCAAAGGAAAAATCAAAATATGGTGAATGGCGGCATTCAGGACAGCATGGTAGTTGGTTACCAGTAAAAAGGACCCATCTTTCCTAGCTACAAAGAAGACTGCAGCCCCATATGGTGAGAGAGAGTGGCAGATGAAGCCCTTATTGAGCGTGTCCACAAGGTGTTAACAGAGAGTTTTAGCTTCCTTGGGTGTCAAGCAATAGTGAGGCTGTGCCTTTGGTAATGATCCTTGTAACTGGACAGAATGCTGTTTTTTCTTGGAGGGGGCAGTTGGTCTAGTGTTTTGCTGAATACATCATTGTACTACTCAAGAATTGATACTAGTGCTAGAGGTGATGGTATGTCTGAGGGGGGAGATTTTGTGGGTTCTGAACTGATGACCTCAACTGAGCACTGGTTGACGTCCAGCTTCCCCCCTTTGAAGTCATAGGTGCCTGTCTCTGTGAGCCGTACAAACACAGTGTTGTGAAGCATCTTGCTCATTTTGACAGGGTAGATCTGGAAGCCTACCCAATTCCTGTTAAGTGTGATCACAGAAGTATCCCAGTCAATATCTGGGTGGTTTTATTGAAGCCAGTTGTGGCCAGCAATAAAGTTGTGGCTGAGCCCTGCCATGATTGGCCCAGAGAGATTAACCTGGATGTTCCCCCATTCTCACAGAGAAGGGTATTGTCTCATGCGTGATTGCTACTCTGTGAGAGTCAGCTACATGTACTGCTTTGAATTGGCTAGGTACTCAATATAGTTGTTGGGAATATTCAACTTCCAGGTTGACCATGGTGGGATTGGCCCCAGTGTCTACTAAAAGCTTGTGGGTGTTTCCAGGGAAACAAAAGAGGTAGGACAAGCAGGTGATTTTATTGGAAGAATGACTGGCTTGGAGGATGGGGTTGTCAATGTGGACTTGGAATATGTCTAGGGTCTTGACACTGTGCAAATTATAGCCACAGGTTTTTTTGGAAAGGAGAGATTGGGAGTGTGGGTCAAGCAGGCTGCAGAATCTCTTTTATCTACAAGCCCCAGGCTTTTCCTGGATCCTCAATCTGAGCTAGCTAAACCTCCTGCTTTCAAGGGCGCTTAGTCCATTTTCCTGCTGACAGGATTGCTGGCGGCCTACCTGGTTGTGGGTGCTGCCAGACGCAGCATGAGATTGAGAAGGTGCATCATTGGATCTGCAGAACCTTATTGAGGATTGTTTGTTGGCCTCCACAATGGCCTTGTATCAGTCATTGACAGAGGTGCAATACCCTACAGGAAACTATTTAAAGATGTGGGGTTTCAGCCCATTGACAAAGAGGGTGTGTAGCATTGAATTTATGTCAGTGATGGCTTCAGGGGTGGTGGCAAGTGCTTGCTACCATGATGTGAGGTACTCAGGGACACTGCCTGTCTGTTTGATAGCAAGTAGAGGAGTTCTCACTACAATGGGTGTGAAGGTCTCCCTGTAGTGGGATCTGGTGGCGTCCCTGAAGGTGGTCCAAGTAACTTTATGCTATTGGCTGGCCCAGTTGGTGAACCATACTGCGGCAGCCCCTGTGAGGCACCCAGATGTGGTGGCAACCCACATGGATTCTGGTACTTGGCAAATACAGAGCCAGGTTTCTGTGGAGTAGAGCCAACTGAAAATGTTGGCCCCTTCCACACCACCTGTAAAGGATTCTAGTTGGAGATTCAGCATACATTGAGAGAGGTCTGACTGTGGCGGTGTGATACTGACGTTGCATTGCCCAAGGTGGAGACAATTATAAACTCTTGTGAGTACCAACTGGCCTTGATAGATAAGATAAACCTTGGGGATTTCCTCGTCAGGGATAGGGAGGAAGGTTTCCTGGTATGGGGTAGCCATACAGCCTATACTCTGTCCTTTCTTTGGGAATTTTCTTTTAAGTAGGTTGTGAACCTACTTCTGCTACCACTGTTGGAACTGAACCAATGATAGTTCAGCATTTGATTGGGGAAGATAACAGTCTAATAAAAAGGACAGGAAAAGGAATAATAAGATAAATTTTATTGGTTGTTATTGTGACTAATATACTATATGGGGAAAGCCACTGTGCCAACAGGGGGTGGCACAGTGGCAGGTTCAATAAAAGGTTTGAGACTGTGAAATAACTTGCACGGGGATCAGTGTGTCAAATTGGCAGCACTCCTAATTAGAAGATAGTGCCCACAATTTGACACTTCCATCAGATTATACATGCTGTTAAACACGTCATGGGACAACTCATTGAGCGCCTCATGTGTATCATGAGATACTTTAGCAGGCAAGGATGAAATCTCGGTTGCAACAGTTTGCTACTCCCTGTATTTATGAAACTTGTATCACTATTCAAGCCCCAGTCTTTCAGGAGTGATAAACTTGTATTAGACAATCAATAATCTAGATATGGGACAGATTATGGATTTAAATAATTTAGTTATGACCCTCAATTATTATTTTACAACAGGGGCATCTTGTTCATTTTTATTAATGATATCAGCTTGCTACATTTTCCATTAAAAATCCCAGATTACTCCAAATGATTATGGTTGAACAAGTATGTGATACTCAAGTACCTTTAAAATTATGTTCTTCTTTCTCAAATAACAAGGATCTTAAGACAAGCCAATGTGTCCAGTATTATAAAAACTGGACCCAGCCCTCTCCAAGTAGACACTCTGAAAAGACTGCAATAAAGTTCAACTACCAACCTTCCCTATTTGGTGAAACCCCTGTCAGTGACCAAGCTCTAACTATGAAGACAAAGGAACTGGATAAAACTTGTGCTCCTGCCAAGCTATACCAAGCTCCATGTATTCCTAACACATGCTGTAAATTTTTAACCTAATGATAGAAATGCAGGATTGTCAAATCCTTGTTCTAAATTTTGAATAACATTTGCAGGCAACTCAGCTGAGTGAAAAATAAAATGTTTAATAAAACTAACTGTTTAATTGACTTTTTTCTCTATTTAAATATGCAGATTTCAAATTCCTACTGCAGATAACTTGACTAACTAAAGACAAAACACATCAAACAAATGTGGGATACATGAATCAGAAATGTGATATTCTAATGTACAGGTTGGTATTTCCTGTAAGTTTAACATATCATAGACATCATGGAACTAATAACAGATATGAAATTGTGGCATTGTCAAATCCAAGAACCAAATTTCAAATAAAAAAAGAGGTGAATTTGAAATAAATATTATTTATGGGAATCTCAAACAGGAAGGCAAAGGATCTAGAGTGGATTTGTGCTAATTCTTTTAGGAATCATTGGCATTCTCAAAAATCACCCAATTCCATTTTAGGATGGCTAAAATTGAGATCTTACTATTCATCAAATTAATATAATTAACAATAAAATTGGTTAAAATATACACTCCTCTTATGTAGTTTATTTTTTAATAAACATTTATTGATTCTTCTTCTTTCAATAGCCAAGTAAACAAGCTGTTTCCTGGCCTTGAAAAATAATGCAGGGCTACACTGGGTCTTCCAACAGTGAAGCCTCTGTCTATGGTAACTCCCAACCTTCAGGCACCTCTCCAAACACTACCCAGGAGTATTTTCTCTCTCCTGCTTCATTTAGCATGGCCCTGTTTTCACACCATGCACAGGCAGCTGTTAACCCAAATCCCATTTTCACACTGACACCAGAAATTAGCCAATTGAACCAAGAGTTCACTCAAGGAAGCCAGAATGCATAATCAGCCGCTCAGATGGCATAATTTGATTCTCAAGACAGACAAATTCCTCCCCTAGCCAATCAGCCTTCAAGACAAAGAAGAAAAACAATCACTCCCAAAATTGCTCTGGAATGGTTGAAGCTCAATGGTTACTTATGTCTCTCAGGGAAATAGAGGCTGGAATGGGTTTTACAAAGTCTACTGTGGCTACAACCCTATGAGATCATGCCAACTGTGTTCCCCTCCCAAGAAGACTTCAACTGGAGCCTGTACATTAACTTATAGTGACAAAGCCCGCCCTCCCAAGCTGACCATCATGAAATATGACCCCCAAATACCCCTAGTTCAGGTGTGCCTCCAACTGGGACTAGATATAATCTTTACTAATATGAGAACAGTCAATTCATAGATGCATGAAGTAATTATTGCTGTAAGAATCTTGTCCAATCAAGCTCTCAATGGGCCCAGTTTGATAAATACTGACCCCTAAAATATTGTCATCAACTTTTTCAAGGGGAGAGCAATGAGGACGCACAATGACTTATCTTATTGTCCTATGCCAAGATTTCTGCAAATATCCAAGACTTTGGAGAAAAGCGCATCCAATCTGACGTTTACAAGTGCAGCCTAATTCTATATAGACTTTTCAGAGTTTTGCTGGTAGTTTCTCTAGTGGGTGTCAGCCATTACTCCGCTTTTTAAAACACTGCAGATGGATATACCTACCAGAAAGAGCTCAAGGACATGCTGACGGAGTGGGCTACACAACAAGCTGTGTACACAGTTGTACTGAGTGCTGAGATGGAGCAGTGTGAATGGGCAACCAAAGAGATTGCAGCTGCAGGGCATACCTGCTGAACCTATCCCACCAACCACGCTGACATGCATCTTGCTGATATGTGTTTATACTGTTGTGTTAAGCTCTTGGGGACAACATCCAAGAGGGCATGGCAGGAAACCTTTGTTATAAAAGGTTTGAGGTTTGAAGCTAGCCTTGGGTTAGCCTTCAGGGCAAAATTAAGGAGACATACCTTAATTTACTAGAACAAGAGAAGAGAGTTTCCTTTTGGAAAACAGGATAGAAAAAGAGCTTGAAGATTATAAAAGCCTACACAATTGTGAATAAACTTGTCTTTATTCAAGGAAACAATTCTACTTAAATAGTATATTGATAACATAGATCATTCACTAAATAGACAGTGTGACAGATGTGGTCATTCCAAAATGAACTCATACCAGGATCAGGAGGTGCAGGTAGCATAATCTGGAATGGATGAACATTGACATTGACCCATTTAAGGAAGGAGAACAACTGTTGAGTTTGAAGGCAAAACCAATCAAGGCTTTGTATGCATCAAAATTTGAAGGCCATATCAAAATAGCATTAACAGTGCAATTTAAAACAAAATGAAGCACAAATTTACAAATTAAAATTATAATAAGAATTGTATTCTCTCTTGTCTTCCTATGTGCTTGCCCCAAGCTTGTTATTGTCCAGGGAAGTAGTAAAGTAGTTTTAAAAGCTATGGAAACAAGTGAAAATACTTCAGTGTTAAACAAATTCAACTCAGATTTAAACAAAAATAGCTAATCTGTAAACAAAATTAGAACTGAATAAATTTATATTAATTTACATTAGATTTGGGTTCATTTCAATTTTGTTTTCAGATGCTTTGATTTTGTTTGCATCTGATTTATTTTTGTCTAAATCTGAAGTATTTTTGCTTGTTGTCATAGCTTTTGAACTAGTGTACCAGTAAGTGATCTGTTTGTTGAATTGTCAATATAGGAAAGTGAAAGTCAGGAAAATCAAGATTGATGTCCCTGACACTCTCTTTCTCTTAAAAAGAGGTACAGCCAGTTTGAAAAGAGTGTTAGGTTTGAAAACTGTCAGCATTTAATAATAATGTGGTAAGCTTGACCATCATTATTCTGAATCATTGGCTCCCAACAACCAATCACCACTTAGCTGTCAAGCTTAATGAAGTACCAGTGTGATCCCATTGATAGCTTTGGGTAATCAGAATATTGTAGTTACTCCAAAGCTTGATCATGATTCATTGCTTGACTATATATTGGTTGATACATTAGCCAATTAGCTTGATGGGTTTGGGCCATGACAGAATATTATTGAACAACACACCACTGTCAAATCTCCCTGTGTCTGGAAAAGATTCCAGGAAATCACCACTTTATGAGAAATCAAATATCCTCCAATGCAGAATGAAAGTAGCCATTCTAAGGGTAACAAATACTTGAAGTTGAATGAATTAGTGGACAAGATGCCGCCATGACCTTGTTGCACATACATGAGGTCCGGCAATTAAGTGTAATCCCATGCCAGCACAACATGGATGCCTAGCTCTTGGGGCTGAAACTAGCAGTCTGGGGAACAGATAGACCAATTAGTAAAAGTTAGAAGCATCAGATAAGATCTGGCAAGAGGATTTATGCACCCTATATAAGGTTCTCTCCTAATCAGGGATTGAGCAGAATAATCACCCCTTGTAGATAGAGAATACATATCTCTATCATTGTATCACTACTAGCCACCACCTAGTAGTCAGAAAGCATCCAAGTAGAGCACGCCACCGTCTACTTGCAGAACAGTGAACTTCTCCTACAGATTGACAGGAACCCGCCAGACAGTAGCCGTACATAGATCCAACTGGTAGCATAGGTTGTCACCATACAACTAACTATCAACACAACCCAATATGACAAATAATAATAAAGACAAAACATTCAAGACTCAAATTCTTGACAAAAACTATAGTTCAATAAAAGTATTGTTATCTTAATATCCATCTAATTGATCTCAGTACACTGCTCCAAGACAGGGACAACTGTAATAAACCACCACCACAAGTACACCAAGGCTATGATAAGGCTTGAGGAAATCTGTGCACAAGTTCTTGCAAACTACTCCAAGAAAGGGGAACTTGATCACTTTCAATATAACTTAGTGGCCCTCATTGCTAATACATGATTAATTTCTTCCAATAAAGCCTTGATTTTCTTCTTTCCTAGTATTTTGCCTTTTTTAATGTTCTTTTTTACTATTCAGGAATTTTGCATTTATGTTTAATTGGAGGGTTTACAATAATTATAGCCGAAAAGGAATTTTTTGTTTTCTGGCTTTAGAGATTTCCATAACCTAGTTGCTACTAATTGTCCTCTATTTTATTGCTTACTTGGAATCCCAGGAGGTTTTAATTAGCTTTATCTTTTAAAACCATTTTTTATAATTATTAAATTTAAAAATTAAAAATATCCTATATGAGAGTACGATTAATATTTTTGCTGTAGATTGAAATGAGTTATTTACTAGTACTTTCAAGATGACTTGCTTTAAAATGATTTAGATTGAGATATAATTTTTTACCCCCTTGCACTGAGTTTGCTCTAGAAACAAATAGGTTCGTATCCGAGTCAGTTATTTCATTAATAATAAATGTGAAAAATATTAAGCATATTTAAAATGGTTGAGCAGAAGACAAACCCATTTGTATTAGAGTGAACTCAGTGCAAGGGGGTAGACTCCGATGATATAATTTTGAACTTAAAGATTTGGAGATGGATCTTACTGGGAAAAAGTGTAAACATTAGTTTTATTTGTTATTAGAAGGCTCGGGGGATTGATTTGATCTGAAATAATTTTTATTTTTATTTTTAAAATAATTTTAAGGTAATTAATTAACCTTAATTCTTTTTAGTGTTGATTTAAAAATCAATTAACTCTTTATTATATATAGTTAAGCTTAATGATACAGCTGCTGTGAGTTCAGCCATAGTAAAAGAAGCAACATCGCTCACTGACCTTTAACCTGAATTAATTTGAATCAGCTTTGATATTTTGATTGGCTGCATTAAATAAAAATCCAAGCTTTCTCTCCACCCTACACTGTAAACCCGATTCAGGTTGAAACAGCCTTGGATTAGGGCATTTGTCATCAAAAACCAATATTTTTCCAAGAAATAAGTTAAACACTTATTGTTATTTAAGCCTTTTATTGATTGCTGATCTCAAAAAGCCATATCAAATAAGGTGACAAAATGAAATGAAAGAGAAATGAACTAAAAAGAATTGGTTCTGAAATCCCTTGTGGGATCTACAAACTTGAATTCAAAGTGAAAACCACGTTTTCAAGAATTACAAACAGCGGTGACAAAAGTGTATTTTTCAGCATTTTTAACTTAAATAAAAGAGAAATTAAACTACCAGGCTAATATGTTGAAATATAACAGATATTTGTACACAGAAATAACACGTTACTTATTTTAGCAGGGTATCTGAAGCTTTAATAACGTTATATAAACTTGGGCAAGCAAATATAATAGACTTGAAATGTAAAAATTAGATAGTTTATAAATAAGAGAGCGCCAGTATAAGAGGTAGGAGTGGGGGATAAAGATGTAGCCCGCTGTTAACAAGCGCAAACGTTGTCCCAACTTCCTTCACGTCAACAAACTCATATTCAGTCGTGTTATTGATAGCTTGAGTGGAATTCTCAGGTAAAGATGTGGTTTTATTGTCTTTAGATGGCTCTTTGGATGCCTGTTCATTTGTTCGGTTTATAATAGTCCCAAGAAGGTCTCCAACAAATGCCTGCCCCCGGTGGTCAGTTCCATGCTCAACTTCATCGCCTAAAGGATCTGCCCACGCCTCCTCACATTCGGCCATACATTCATGATCAGTTCCACACGTGGTCATGCAAGCCTTCAAGCTTTCATTTCCCTCCCATTTTGCTGTTGCCAGGGCAACCAGTACAAATAGCAGCTTCATCTCGTGCGCACTTTCTCTCCTCGTTGGCTAAATAAGCGCTCCTTATCTGTGGTTCCGCTTGAGTCTTGTCCCCGCCCATAAGTATCCCTTTGCTTCGGATTTCCCCAAATCATGCTGCTCTTGAAACATTATCGTTTCTTCTTTAGATAAAATGACGTCATTTTATATATTTACTGAGTAAAATCTCTTTATTTTATAAAATAAATCAGTTCTTGGACTCATCGGCTGATGTCCCATTCAGCTCATCATGGAATCGATCAATACTCAAAAGGTTTATGTCACGTCAAAGAAGCGGTTCATACAATCCCAATAAAGTGTCAAACGGTAGAGCATTGCACAAGTCAACAATTAAAATGTAAATTTAAACAAGGTTGAATTGTTTGATGTTGGCTTGATCTGCTACACTTGAGCAAACTTAGTTGCCCCCAGCGGGAAGCCTAAAAACAACCTCACCTTCATAATTCTTAAACCGAAATCCTCTTTTTGGATCGGCGCAGTTAAAACTATGCCATAATGAGAAAATCATGAGCATTCTAGATTTGCTACCTCACATAGCTGAGTTTTGTACAGCATTATTACATATTATCATTAAAAACACTAGAACCTATAAAAAGATATTCCAATTTTTCACAACCTTAAAATAAAGCACTAGTATTTATTTACTATATTAAATCAAACCCAACAGCTTTGTCGCATGTATTTCAATCTTAGTAGGAACACCAAGAACAATAATCCATGCTTAGGTAGAAAAAAAGTATTTAGACTCTTAAGTCATAAGTAGATCTCAACAATGCCATTAATTACAAGTGGGCAGAGGCAAAATATACTAAAACTCATTTAAAGCGCTCCACAAAGCTCCAAAATGAAAAATGACTAAAATCAAGTACATTTTTTTACTTCTTGTACTAAAAAGGTTTATGACATCACTTGATATTTCTTGAAGGTACATGGCTTAGTAATTTAAATTTAAATTCAGCAGTGAATTCCGAGGTCAAATAAGATGAGCTGTCAGCAGCTTTCAACTACCTTGACGGTTGAAACTTAACTTATCGAAAATAACCTTTTTTGTTGAAGCCTACAATTGTGCCAATTTTAAAATAGAAATAGAGATTTAGCTAGTGTGCATGTCCAAGAATCTTTTAATCACCTATGGAGTACAACTTTAATAAAAAGAAAATTCTACTATCTTCTCTGAGCTGATTGAAGAAATTGTATATCATAAAGTGTTATGACTGACAATCAGAAGCCCTGTAAAAGCCCCCATATGAGTCCAACCCATGACTGTCACAGATAATGTGTCAGGATTCACCTTTTATAGCTGCTACTCTGTTCATTTACTTATTTGGCTTCCATTGGCTTGTAGATCTTTGCATTATGGTTATTATTATTCCATGCACAATCTCCTCCTTTTCCTCTTCATTTTCCACTTTTGGGGTTAAAATTAGGCTTTTTTAAAGCCTAGTTATGATTTGAAATGCTGGTTAGTATTTCTTGAACTCCCCTTACCTTTTCGCAACCGGTTATGAGCCCTGGGCCTACACGCTGAAGTTAGAAAACTGTTTCTGAATCACTTACTTTTCATATACGCTCGTTTATGTTTTTAAGGCTTCGGACCCGGTTTTCCCGTACTTTCTCGCTCGCTTTAACTTCATAACAATCACTGTAACCGCTTTTCTCCTCCTGGTGTCCCTTATCCTGAAGTTTAACTTTTTAAGTTAAAAAACCAAGCCATGTTTGTGCCTCTTCAGACCTCTTCCCTTTACCTAATACCATTTAACCTTCTCAGGTTAAAATCCTTCATTCTAAAGTTGCACCTCATTCTCTTGAGCTGAATAAAAAGGCTTGGTTCTTCAGTCTCGACAATAAGTTGAGATTGTTTGACTTGCACCCCAAAAAGGTACTTTTTAGGTTTTGTGGCTTGTGTTTCCTTTTAATTTTTGTTTTAGTTTCAATCTTCACTATCATGATTCCTTTTGACTTTATGCTCCACCAGTTAGGTAGTTTTTATAGTAGCACACACAATTCAATTGTTGATAGCTTTAATCCTCCCACTAGTGCAGACCATTTTCCAGACTTAGAGATTGACTTTTTAACCAAATTGTCCGTCATTAAGACTGGACTCTATTTTATCTTCTTAGGGTTAATAAACCGCCTTAGTCCTTATTTCACCTCATATAAGCTTTTAGGAGCCTTAGTACAGTTGCTTTTGCAGACCTTGCCCACCTTTTTGTATTTGACAAATATAAATATCACTGGGTTAAAAGCTTTAGTTTATAATCATCTTCCCCAGACCATGAGACCTTACATAATGTCATCTTAACCAGAATTTCCCGCCCCTGAAAGAAAGCACCCAAGCATCTAGCCCCAAAAAACCCATGATGAGTCTGGCTGATCTAAACCAAGCCATCAGCAATAAATGAGTTGTGACAAAGCATGTATGGGTTTTGCTGATTTTGTTGAATGAATCAAAAAAGTCTTGGAAACCTCAAAAACAGGTAATTTGGTGCTTTTTGGCGCCAAACTCCATTTGTGATATCACAAAATTTTCAGTAACTTATGGAGGCTTGACAACAAAAATTGAGGCCTATCATATCATCATCAAATTCCAATCTCCATATTGGCTTACAATTCCCTAGAAATACTTTAGTAGTTCAATAAACACTATAATGTCAAAACCAATATTAAGTTTTAAAGTTTGCAGATCATTATCCCCCAAAGATATAGTTCCTTCTCGCTTACAAGCCTGTATGGTACCTTGTGGTTAATGGCTTCAATTTTTTTGGCTTCTGTAGCCTTTGCGCTGATTTTGGATCCTCCAATTTTAAAATTAAAGAAATCATGGACCAATTTGTGAGATTGTGTATTTACAAAATCCAGTCACCATTTGTCAATCAGTTTTATTCCTCTGTTCTGCCCTAGTTTTCTTTGGCTGTATTATTCCTCTACCTCTTCTTGGAGATTTCTGTCTGCAAATTTCAACTTTAAATTTTTTGTTAATTTTCAATTTATTGATTTGGTATTTTATTCCCCATTTCATGAATTTTTTGAAATTTCACAGGGACTCCACCATGACAATGGCCCTCAAAACTAAGCAGTCAAGTAATTGTATCATAAAATAAAATTTTAAAACTAAAAAAACAAGTAAAAAACCAACCTATAATTGATATCTAGGCTTGTTGTCACAAATGACAGTTTCCTACTATCAATTAGCAAGGTAGAATCCCATTCCTGGGATTCAAACCTCAGACCCCTGCAGGCTGCCAGCCTGCGTTTTTCCGGGCTCAAACCAGAAGTAGATTTGACTTTGTAGAAACCTCCGGGTCCCATCAGTGTGTTGCAACCAAGTTTCCAGACTCGCCTGCCAACGTATCTTACGATACACAGGGGGCGCTCAAGGAGTTGCCCCTTGACGTATCTAACAACATGAATCAATCTGATGGCAATGTCAAATGGTGGGCACTTCACCCTAATTAGGAACGCTACCAGTTTGACCTGCTGATCCCTGCACAAGTTATTCCTTGGCTTTGAACCTTACATGGAACATACCACTATGCCATCCCCTTGTGGCCTTGTGGCTTTTCCCATATAGTATATTAATCACAATATTCTACAATAAACAATACCTTATTCTATCCATTCTTGTCCTTTCTATTGGACTGTTGTCTTTGTCAATTTAAACACTGAACTTTCATTGGTTCAGTTGCAACAGTGGTAGCAGCAGTAGGTTCACGACCTACCTAAAACAAAAATCCCCCAAGAAAGGACGGAGTACGGGCTGTATGGCTACTCTCCATCAAGAGACCTTCCTGCCAATCCCCGAGGGGAACATCCCCAATGGGTATGTTATTTACCAAGATCAGCTAGTTCTCACAAGTGTGTATAATTGACTCCACCTTGGACAGTGTGACACCAGCATCACCCCTCCCCAGTTAGACCTTTCACAGCGCATGCTCAACCTTCAGCTGGAATCCTTTGCAGGTAGAGTTGAAGGAGCCGACATTGTCAGTTGGCTCTAATCCACCAAAACCTGCCTCCGTATCTGCCAGATTCCTGAGCCCATGTGGGTTGCCACTGCGTCTGGGCGCCTCACAGGGCCCGCTGCTGTGTGGTTTATCAACTGGGCCAGCCAGGAAATTGAGGTTACCTGGGCAGCATTCTGGGACACCGCAAAGTCCCGCTACAGCAAAACCTTCCCACCTATCATGGTGGGAACTCCTCTTATAGCTATTAAACAGACTGGATCCGTTCTCGAGTACCTTGCCACCTGGTAGCAAGCTCTTGCTGCTGCCTCTGAAGCTATAACCAACAGAAACACCATGCTTCTGATCCTAATAATCAATGAGCTCAAGTGTCAGGAAACCAGGCATAGGTAGAGGCATTGGGCGGCTCAGGATAGGGTTGGGCTGAGCTGGCGGGTAAAGCCCACCATAGAATGGGTGCTAACTTGATAATGTAAGACATGGATTGCCCGAGTAAGGACCAGGGTCCAGAGGTAGGGACCATGGAATCCACCATTCCTATCAAGGTGATATAGAGTACTCCAAAAATTTGAGTGGACATGGTCTCTGCAGCAGTGGGAGTCTCCATTGGGCGGTTGGGTTGTGGGGTTAAGGGCGGAGTCATGGGAACAAAGTAGGCAGGCAGATAATTGTACTTGTCTTTGAACAATCTTGGTGGCCTTTTATACCACTTTTCTTCACGTCCTATGTATTCAGTTTCTCTATTACTGGCCAAGGGGTCAGCAATGAGGATGGTCTCCAAGTTGTACTCTGCGTAGACCGGGTTGGGCGGGTATTCAGTAAAATGTACAGGTCCAAAGGGGGCTCCTGGGGGACGGTATAGTGCCTGGGTGGGATCAGCAGGTTGGTCTCCAGAGGGGGCGGGTGCCTGATGGTCTACTTGAACGGAGTTAAGATGAAAGATCAATAAGACTAGGTAGGATAAGATTTGTTCAAACCAAAGGTTCATAAAACTTTATTATCAAAAATGACAATGTGGTCATCACCATACCGCCAGGGTTTTTATACCATGGGACTTTGCTTCTTTGATTTTTGCAGGGTTCAGGTTCACAGACAAGGCACTGGCGGGGCATGGATCTTGGCTTAGAGTCTTGAGGGCAGCAGATCCAGGTTGTACCTGCTCTGGCAAATAGAAGTGGCAATGCTTTGTTCTGCCGCCACTGTTCACTATGTCACCTGAGTAGTTCAATTGTACTACCCCTTCTGGGCGGAAGGCTGGCAGTTGCTGGTGGTCATTAGCAGAGTTAAAAATAGGTTTTGTTTTAATCTCCTTAAGGCAAGCTGCAAACTCTGCATAGGTTCAGATTTTTGGTGGCTCAAGGTTGGCATCAATCTGGTGTCCATTTGGGGAATTGTCCTTGGGAGACTGGCAGGCCTTGGAGTAACTCGTCAACTTGGGTTTGCAATTTAGCAAGTGGGCAGGTTCCTGTCCACTTTGTGTGACTTGAGTAGTCTTTGGAGGGCCAGGGTTTGATTCCAGGGTTTCCAATGTTGATTTTGAAACTCCAGTATTGGCTCTTGGCAGGTTGGCAGTAGGTCCTTCCCTAACCTCTGCTAGCCAGGTTATATCTCCTTTGTAGGTATGGGTCTTCATTGGCACCAGTTTGGCGGCAGACTGGCAACTATTCAGGGAATCCTCCATAGTAGGCCGGCAAATTGTGGAGTAATTTAACAATTCAAGCCTGTGACTTAACAGATTGGCGGGTCCTGGACTGTCCTGGAGGGTTTGATCTGCTTTCAGGGAACTGGGGTTCAACTCTTGGGTTTTCATTACAAGTATTGAAATGTCATTCATGACATCAAGCCCCATATCTGTAAGTGGGTCCCTGTAGGTTGTTGCACCTCCATTGATGACTGTTACAAGGCCATTGTGGAGGCTAACAATCAGGCTTTGATGGGATTATGCTGTGCAAACAATGCTCCACCTCCACCTTGTGCAACACCTGGCAGTGGCCACAACCAAGTGGGTTGCTGCCAACCCCGCCAGCAGGAAAATGGAATTGAATGCCCCCGTAAGGGGGAACTCCAGCTAGTACAAATTGAGGACCAGGTAAAAGCCTGGGGGTTGTAGCTACAAGAGGTTCTACAATCCCACTTGACCCTTCCTCTCAATCTCTGCTTGTAAAAAATCCCTGCAACTACAGTGTACACAAAGTTGAAACCCTTGACATCTTCCAGGTTCATAGTGATGATCCCGTGCTTCAAGCAAGCCACTCTCCCAATAAAGTAACCCGCTTGGCTTATCCCTTCTGTTTTTGTGGGAATACCCACAAACTATTAGTAGATACTGGGGCCAACCACACCATGGTTGACCAGGCATTTGCTGACTCTCAACAATTAGACTAAGTGCCAAGCAGATTCAAGGCAGTACAAGTGACTGATTCCCGTAGAGTGGCAATTACCCATGAGACAGTACCCTTCTCCATGAGAATGGGGAACATCCAGGTTAAGCTCTCTGGGCCAATCATGGTAAGGCTCAGCCACAACGTAATTGCTGGTCTTGACTGGCTTTGTCACAATTGCCCCTACATTGACTAGGATACATCTGTTATCACCCTAAATAGAAATGGGGTGATCTTTCAGATCTACCCTGTTGAAATGAGCAAGCTACTCCATAATTATGTATTTTTTATAATAAAAGAGACAGGTTTGTACAATTTCAAGGGGGGAAACTAGACTTTAATCAATGCTCAGTCAAAGTTATCTGTGCTGAACCATCTGCGGCCCTTCCCTTGACCACTTTGCCTCCACCAGCACTTGCCACACTCCTTGAGGAGTATAAGGACGTCTTCAGTAAAACACTGGATCAACTACCTCCTCCCTGAGAGATCCAGCATGCTGTACAGCTTCAAGGGTTGTTGTCTGAAGCACACCCCTTATATTGTCTTACACCAAAAGAAGATGAGACCCTCCTCCAGCACCTCATGGACGCGCTTGACAAGGGCTTCATTTGCCCCTTGCTCTCTCCATGCAGGGCTGATGTCTTCTTTGTAGCCAAGAAGGACGGGTCCCTTTGCCTGGTCACAGGTTACTGCACCCTAAATGAGGTGACTGTTAAGAATAAGTACCCCCTGCTGTTGATTGACAACCTGTTTGACACACTTGCAGGTGCAAAGGTCTTTAGCAAGATTGATCTCACTGCGGGGTACAACCAGGTCCGCATTGCATCAGGGGATGAGGCAAAGACTGCTGTCCGCACACTCTACGGGTTGTTTGAGTGTCAAGTCATGAACTTTGGTATGACCAACACTCCTTCAATCTTTGCCATGTTGATGAACAAAGTATTTGAGGATTTGATTTGGAAATGCGTTGTTGTGTACCTTGACAACATTATTGTCTTCAGTCAAGATCAAACCACGCACCTCCAACACCTCCGTGTTGTCTTCAACACCCTTCAGAAAAATCAGCTAAAAGCTAAACCCTCTAAATGCAAGTTCCTCAAGT
The DNA here is from genome assembly GCA_014839935.2 of Entomophthora muscae. Classification (NCBI taxonomy): domain Eukaryota; kingdom Fungi; phylum Entomophthoromycota; class Entomophthoromycetes; order Entomophthorales; family Entomophthoraceae; genus Entomophthora; species Entomophthora muscae. Next base: position 51,194 of record QTSX02005865.1, read on the forward strand.
CAGAGCTGCTATTCCTTGGGCACACCATCTTTGCCCAAGGGATAAAGCCCAACCCTGCCAAAATCAAGGCAATCACCAGCATGCCGCCCCCACCAATGTGGGCCAGGTGTGTAAATTCCTAGGCATGGTTGCCTACGTGCGCAAGTTCATTCCCAATTGCAGAGAGCTAATTGCACCTTTCACTGAGCTCCTCAACACCAAACAACGCTTCCATTGGACCCCTGCCAGAGATCAAGCCTTCAAGATGTTGAAGCAGAGACTTACAACTGCATCCGTACTGCAGTTTCCCAATTGGAACTGCCAGTACAAACTTGAGACTGACGCCTTGGACAGGGCCATAGGGGGGTGCTACGGGTAGAAACTGACAACAGTGTCTTCCTCCCTGTGGCATATGAGTCCAGGAAGCTTAATGACTTGGAACAACATTATCCCATTCATGATAAAGAATTAGCAGCAATTGTGCACTGTGTTGAGAAGTGGTGCTGTTACCTGGAAGGGGCTACCTTTCCACCCCGCGTCCTGACAGACCACAAGTCACTCCAGTACTTCAAAACACAGTCCCACTTGACACGCCGCCAGGCAGGCTGGGTCAAGCGTCTATCCCCCTACCAGTTGTGCATCAAGTACAAGCCTGGGAAGAAACTTGTCACAGCTGACGCTCTCTCATGCCTCTACGTAGCGTCCATCACCAGGGATGACAGCTTGGATCCAGATTGGCCCATGTTGTACCTCCACACTGAAGCAACTCATTATGAAGGCCTTAACTAAGTAACCATCTCCAAGCTGAAGGACAACAAAATTCAGTTCACCATCAATGCTGGCAACGTCTGCTGCCAGGCAGAGACAGGTGAGAAGACGCCTTACATTTCCACCACACAACAAGGTGACACAATATTGCATTATCACCGCACCCTGGGTCATATCAGAGGATGTGACCTCTTTGAGATCATGAAGCAAAAGGTTTGGTGGCTGCGTATGCATCAAGACATATTGGATCTCCTCAAAACATGTTTGCTGTGCAAAAAGAATATGTCCAAACCTGAACCTCCAAAGTCTGTCCTGCCCATCAAAGCCATGGAACCCTTCAAACAGTGGATCCTTGACATTGTTGGACCCCTCCCTGAAGACAAACTATGGAAGAAATACATCATAACTGCCATAAACTACTTTACTCATTGGCCAGTGGCCTGGGCAACAACTAACCACACCACCACCACCATCACCCGCTTCATTGGCAAGGAAATTGTGGCCTGCTTTGGGTGGCCCAAATGTCTCATCATGGATGGTGGCCCTGAACTTTTTGGGCATGTCATGAAGGCGTATTGTACCAAGAATGCACTCCAACAGATAGTCACAACTCCCTACCATCCACAAGCCAATGGACGCGTAGAGCAACTAAATAGCTTGCTGGTTCAACTGATTGCCAAGCTCTCATAGGAACACTCCAATACTATGCAGACTGAACATCTGTCCACCGCTCTACTTATTTTACAAGCAAGAATCAACAGAGGCACTGGGTTCAGCCCCAGTGCTTTGGCCTTTGGGACGCCTGACAGTTTGACGGGAGTGGAACAGGGGAAGTTACAATCCACAGTTCCTGGAAAGCCCCCTGTTGATAACTCCATCCCTGAACCAATGGTGTGCCAAAGCCCGAGAAATCAAACACAAGCAAATTAAAGGAGGGACAAAGCACCTTGAAGCCAGATACGCCGTAGGTGACCCCATCTACACCCTCAACCCCAATTCAGCTATATTGGAACCCAACCACCTAGGGCCCTTCAAGATAGCCGCGGTATATGAAAATCACACCTATCAACTTGAAGATGCCCAAGGAAACACCAAGAAGCTCCACCACAATTGCTTGTGCACCTACCGCGCCATCCCCACACAAAGGTTGTTTGTGCAGAACTTCCTAGATCTTCCACAGATTCTGATCCTGGTGTCTGACAACAAGCAGGGGGCAAGGGGGGGTGTTGCAACCAAGTTTCCGGACTCACCTGTCAATGTATCTTACAATACACAGGGGGTACTCAAGGAGTTTCCCCTTGACATATCTAACAACATGAATTAATCTGATGGCAATGTCAAATGGTGAGCACTTCACCCTAATTAGGAGCTCTACTAATTTGACCTGCTGATCCCTGCACAAGTTATTCCTCAGCTTCAACCCTTACATGGAACTTCCCACTATGCCACCCCCTTGTGGCCTTGTGGCTTTTCCCATATAGTATATTAATCACAATGTTCTACAATCAACAATACCTTATTCTATCCATTCTTGTCCTTTCTATTGAACTGTTGTCTTCCCCAATTCAAACACTGAACTCTCATTAGTTCAGTTGCAACAAGTGGTGTACCTTCTATGCTCAAACCCTGCTGCTTGGGGAATTTCCTTAGCCCAGACAATTAGATCAACAACCCAAATGATGTCCTGCAACCTCCTGGGCCACTGCCAATGAGACACCACCCACATTACCCCAAGACCAAGGCCCACAAAGAGATGATAAATTAATTGTTTTGAAAGGTGAATCTGTGATTCCATGCCCCAACTCAGCCAATGAGGACCTGTCCATTTTGGGCCCCCTGGGAATGTGCAAACCCCGGTAAGCGCCACCTCTCAGGCCACAAGAAATTTCAAAAGTTTCCCCAAGTTTTATGAGTATACTTATACCACGGGGATCCTGGGAAGATGCTCATTGCCATCCTTACAATAAAGTGTTATGAACCTTTGGTTCACTCAGGCTATACCCTATCTCTTTTAGCACTTTATCATATACAATTTGATCTCTCTGCCCCTGCCCCAAAGACAATTGTTCCCAAGAAACTACAGACCAGTTGCCCAAGTTATACTGTCCTCCTGGAGTCCTGTACGGCCCTGTCCATTTCACCAAGTATCCTCTGAGCCCAGACTACACTGAGTTCACCCTTGAAAAGATTCTCCTCTACAACTCAGAAGCCTAATATGAGAAATCAAGATTATTGGTTGTGAAGGAAAGTGGATCATCATATGGCCCTTGCTATTTTACAACAAGTACAACCACCTGTCCGCTATCTAGTCCCCATGACTCCCTCATTAACCCTGAGTCCCAACTGCCTGCAAGAACCAGCAGCACCCAGAAAATCCACTTAAACTCAGATATTTGGCATCCTGTATATCACCCTTACAGGCCTAATTGATTCTATAGTGCCCTCTAGCAGGCTTTGGGCCATTCTCAGAAGATCTCTCTTGTATATTATAAAGTTGGCCCCTATCCTGTGGTGGACTCTTCCCTCTGGACCTGCAGGCTGTCTGCCCGTCAGTTCTCTGGAACCCACCACTGTATGGATTCCTGTCACTTTTAATGGGAGTGGGTCTGCCCTTGAGGCCCAGGACCTATACAGATGTATTGAGACCTGCATTATATAATAAAAAGGTTGAAAATAGCCATAGCTCCCACCCAAGTTAAGTAGAGGCCTACAAGATCTGAAGCTTCTTGTAAGATGATTATCAAACCAGTGCCTTTAGACCTAGTAGGTTTGTGCTGGTCAAATATAGAAAAATATACAAGGTTTGCATAAGTAACAAGTTTAAAGAACCTAAAGACTTATAGGAAGTGAAGTGAGGACTTGATCTATTTATTAAGCTTAAAAAGATAAAATAAAGCACAGTCCTAAAAATAGCTGATTGATATAAGAAACTAATTCCAAGGTCTGAAGTTATTAGAGTCAACCACAAGGTTGAATCTGTCAAAGATCATAGCCCGAGTGCTGTTATAAAGACTTCCCAAGTTGGATAAAACTAAATGTGATCATAAAATGATACAGTAGTTTCCACAACTATTGTACTGTCACACTTTGGATATTGAGAAACTCATTAATTTCATGTTATTGGAGCAAGGATACTTGATTCTTGCAATAACATATATTAGGATATGATTAGTGCTTGTATCAGGAGGACTGTAAGAATAAAATAAAAGAATCACATTTAAAAATGGCTTCTGAAGACACAGAAAAAGTTATTGAATATAAGATGTCTTTATTTTTCTCACTGTTGTTATTCTTATACCTGTAAAGTCACACCTCTCACTTAGGTCTCCACTTTAATATTAACCAAATGCTTGGAGAAATTTAACAAAGTGTATCTGTATATCATTCAAAGATTAACCAAAAAAACCCAAGAAAAGTCCTCACACTAATGCCTATCAAGATTTTGGAGGATTCCACCACCTAACCCACCCAAGAGACACCCCTGGTCAAAGAGCCATGTGCAAGAGCATCCAGGAGCAGTGCTATATGCACCAAAGACACCCTCCTCACATTTAAGTTGAGTTGAGTTCCCTTTCAATTTGTTCATTCAAAAATTTGTTAAATTCCTCAGCCTTAAAAATTGCACCCATGGTCTCACCATATTGGTTGATTAGCCTTGGGCCACCTGGTCCCCATTCTAACTCCATTCCCTCCCTTAAATGAATGTGATTTTTGCAAAAGACTCTGCTTCATTATTCTCTAACCCAATAAAGTTCAAATTTTGTTAGTAACTTTGAACATTAAAGGTTTACCTGTTTCTTTAAACTTTTCAGTTAATTCCCCCCTGTGGTTTTTCAGAAATTGTTGGCAATGTCACAACATCTTTTATTACTCCCGCTCAGGGAATTAACACCCCAAGCAGTTCACCAAACGAGTCACCAAATGGCTTGCTGTCTAATCAATAGGTCAGTGGCACTCCTATCATTTGATCATCTATTACAGGGATCACACAATCCAGATCCTAAGCAGAACACAACTTGAGTAAGCTTAGTGACTTAAGAGGAACATTACTCAGATAAGCCCCATGACCTCCATGACGTACATGGACAGTATGTGGCTTCCCATGATACTATATAATATTCTATACTCTACCCAATAAAGTATCATTCTTCACTTAAATCTTCCCCTTTATCTTGTTTATTATGCTTCCCAGAAGTATAATCTTGATAGTGGTAGCACAGGTAGGTTATCCATACCTACCCAACTCAAATGAAAAATTCCTCCTGAGAAAAAGACTCAAACAATGGTACTCCTCAACGGCTGGAGAGACTACAAAGAGGGACAAGAGGTCCCCGCAGGCCTTGTTATCTACAACAACATCCTTGTGCCTGTTGAACAATACAAGACTCTCAAAGCCCACAGATTGTTACCCAAAACACCAACTGCAACAGCACCACAGCAGCCTGAGATACCCAATCTTGTGTTCCAGCGCCTACGTACAGCTGAAATTGGCACCTTTGCAGGACTACGCCAGGAAAACGCCTCTCTTTGGGTCAACAGTACCAAAAGCAAGTTTGAACAAGTAGAATACCCCCGCAGACTCTGGGTCAGTGAGATGTCTCTTTGCGTCACAGAAACTGCATCACTTTTATAAGTGGATGGATAGCTCAACACCCCAATCAGAAGGAAAACTGGGAGCTATTCAAGAGCGCATTCCTCAAAAAGTTCTCCATGAAGGATTCTGATGTAGTGATTATGACAGAACTCTGAACCTTCAAGATGACAGAAACAATCAAGGAGTACATTGCTGCATACAAAGACCTACATGACTGTGCACCTAACACCATTAACTTTGATGAACCTGGACCACACTTGGACTTCTACAATGGCCTCCTTACACACATTAGATATCAGTTTGATATGACCTGCTGCAAGAACCTTGAGGACATATTCCTGGAAGGGAAACACACGTCACAAAAAATCTGACAACCTACATGCAACCAACAAACACAAGGAGAGCCCTTTAACCAAGAAGGACCCTTGTCCCAATAAGCAGAACAAACAAGCCAACAACACCCATCCTCAAAACAGGAATTGTACAGCCCAAGCCAACCAGGCAAGCACCAAAAATACCAATGAGGAGGGAAAATCTCAGGGGAGTGTTTAGGCAAGCCGCCCTCCCCCAACACACAAGACTTGTACAGAGACCAGGATGTGGACTCAATTATCATGATCCAAGTACCCTTCAGCAATCCTCTACTGTTTGCTACCCAAACTGGAAATAAACTCCTTATTTATCCTTTCTGCTTTTGCAGATACCAGGGCACAGCACTATTTGATACTGGAGCAGATCAATCCCTTGTTAACAAAAAATTTGCCAACCTTATGAAATTACCAACAGTTCAAAGCAGTGTCAGGAAATTCATCATGGCGGATAACAGAAGCACACCAGTTACCCAAGAGGCAAAACCCTTCCACACCCAAATTAGAGATGTACAAACAACAATTAGCGGCCCTATCATACCAATCCCTAAGTATGATGTAATACTAGGTCTAGATTGGATGCAAAAAACCAAACCCCACATTGATTGGGACAGTGCCACTCTTACTATCCAGTGTGGCAAAGTAAACCATCACAACTACCTGACTCACCTTGACACTCTCATGCACAATCATGTATTTTTAAAGATAATGGAAACAGAAGAGGAGACAAACCCCAGCAAGATCAATTGGAATACCTGTAGATACAAAATCATTCACTTTAAGAATACAGAATCTAGACGTGAACAGGACTACATCTGTGATCAGCTAGTCAAAGAATTTCCCTCTGTTTTCCAGAAATCACTACCTGAGTTACCACCTAACTGCAGCATAAAACATGAGATTGACCTTAAAGGAAGAATACCCAAGGCACACCCTATCTATTGCTTAACACCCCAAGAAGACAAAGCCCTAAAAGCCTATCTTGACAAGGCTCTTGACAAAGGCCTCATTAGACCCTCAAAATCACCCTTTGGTGACGCTGTCTTCTTTGTGGCAAAGAAAGACTGAGGACTATGCCTGGTCACTAATTACAGGGCACTCAATGAGGTCACAATTAAGAACAGGTATCCCCTGCTCCTGATTGACTACCTTTTTGACACCCTGGGGGCCCCAAATCTTCACAAAAATTGATCTGACAGCAGGATACCACCAAATTTGCGTGAAACCTGATGACATCCCAAAGACAGCATTCAGAACCAAATACAGATCATTCAAATGTGTTGTACTCAACTTTGGCATGACAAATGCCCCCAGTACCTTTGTGATGTTTATGAACAAGGTTTTCAAAGAACATATTGGGAAATGAGCAATTATATACCTGGATGACATAATCATTTACAGCCCAAACTTAAAACAATACTGGGAAGACATCTGTCTAGTTCTCCACACCCTCAAGGAAAATCAACTCATTGCAAAACCATCAAAGTGCAACTTCTTCTTTCCTGAACTCCCCTTCCTTGGCCACATTGTCAGCAAGGACGGGATCAAACCAGACCCGGAGAAAATACGCGCCATAACCAAAATGCCAGCCCCCAGAAACAAGAGTGAACTCTGTACCTTCCTAGGCATGATAGCCTACGTCAGAATGTTCATCCCTGACTGGGGCGCTCTGACGGCCCCCTGTCAGCCATTGCAGGCAAAACAACTTTTTTATGGACTCTGTTACAAGATCAACATTTCTGCCAGTTAAAAGAACAAATGATTACCACCCCCATCCTCCAATATCCAAATTGTGAAGGGATATACAAACTAGAAACCAATGCCTCTGACTGCACCATAGGAGGAGTACTCTGCATCCAAACAGCAGAGAAAGACTTTCTCCCTGTGGTGTACAAATCAAGAAAAATATCTGATGGTGAACAAAGGTTCCCCATCCACGACAAGGAATTGGTGGCCATTGCACACTGCCTCCTAAAGTGGCAATGCTATCTAGAAAAAGCTCAGAATTTCAAAGTGCTTACCAACCACAAATCCCTAGTGTTCTTTAAAACACAACAACACCTATCAAGGAGACAAGCCAAATGGATAAGCCTCATACAGAGATACCTCATGAAAATCAAATACAAACTGGGCAAAAAAATGCTTACCTCAGACACTGTTACAAAAGTAACAGTTTTGAAGCCCCGGGCGGGAATCAAACCTGCTCCTAGCCACCAGGCGGGGCTAGCAGGCGGGGGGAGATTCACCCACACCTGGATTTTTGCTTTTAAAAGCAAATCCAGGTGCAGGAATCATTCCTGCCCCAGTGGCAGCTGAAGGGCCTGTTTTGGGCCCCAAAAGCTACACCCAAGACTTGGTAGGTTTGGCTGGGCCTGGGCAGGCTATTTTTAGCTGCTCAGTAAACCCAGATCAAGCCCAACCTCCATTAAGTAATTTGGGGTCCCCAATTGGGGACCCCTTTTTAATCAAGTTCTTTGGGCTCAGGAGAGCCTGTCAAGCTAGTACAAAAATGGTGATCAAATTGGGAAAAACACCATAACCCCAGAAGCCAAGCCTGCCAGAATCAATGGCCAGCCAAGCCAAGATAGAACATCAAAAAGCCAAACAACTGTTCCTGAAACCCCCCAAAATAACCATGAAGCAGCCAACCAAACAGCAGAACCTGAGATGCCAAGCCATGCCATACAGATAGCACCAGAAAAATACCCAGAGGCACCTGCATGTGAGTAAGTATATAAACCAGAAGCACCTGAAAAAGTTCTGTATTGTCATCCTTACCAATAAAGTTGTTATGAACCTTTGGTTCACCAATCTGTTTCCATACCTATTTTTAATACTCTTCCATCTGCATACACTCAAGCGTCAGTACCCATCTACTGGGATAGATAGTCAGACTCCTGTTAATAAAACTGAAGCCTTTGATTGCTACTGTCCACCCAACACTCTGTTTGGCCCTGTGCATTTCACTGAGTATCCTGCCAATCCTGATCACAAACCCTGGACATTGGAAGGATTGCAGTGATACACACGCCCAAACACTCCCAAGGAACCCTACCAAATTGTCTGTGACAGCAAAGCAATCACCATTCACTCTTTGATCTTCAATGGGAAATGCAACAATCCTGCTGCCTACTTGGTCCCCATGAAACCACCCCCAACACCCAAAATGATCATCTCAACCTCATCCACTTCTGATGCCACTGACCAGAGAGGTCAATTCCTGGGAGTGCTTTATCTGGTGCTCACAGGGTTGATTGATTCTGCCTTGCCAGCGGCCGGGCCCTGGGCTGCGGCTGGGAAGGCCCTTTCCTACCTGGTAAAGCTAGGTTTCATCATCTGGTGGGCCATCCCAGTACCTACTTTGACTCCTCCCTCACCTGCTTGAGCTCCACGGTACTCTTGGTATCCTGACAGACACCCTATAAAGGCTATAAAACAGGCATGCCCTCTGCGCTGATGGCAACCCCAACTGGCCCATGCTCATCACAGGGAATCTCCAGGAAGGCTTCCCACCAGGAACACCTATGGACGTACAAGAAAAGTTCCTTAAGAACAAACATTTGTTCAAAAACGTATATGGTACCCTGCATTGAATACTCCCAAGTGGTGACACTGTACCCTACGTTCTGTCAACCCAAAAGACTGACACCATCCTCAGATATCACAGAGACCTGGGACACACCTGTAGCAGGAACCTACACAAGTACCTTAAAACATGCTACTGGTGGCCCAATATGCTAGATGACATCAAAGAGGTACTGGAGAAATTTGAAGTCTGTGAAAAGTACACCCAAACCAAAGCACCACCCAAGTCAGTGATACCTGTATCCATTGCACAAACCTTCAAGGTATGGTTGTTGGATATTATGGGACCAATGCCTGGAAAAAACGAAGGGAAAAAGTATATAATAACAGCTATTGACTATGCAACCAGGTGACCTGTGGCACAAGCCACAAAAGAGCATAAAGGCAATGCTGTGAGACAATTTATTGGCAAAGAAATCATAGGCAAATTTGGAAACCTGGCCTCCTGATCACAGATGGAGGCACCAAACTTAAAGTCATCAAAACCAAAATCTATCTTGCCAAAAACAGGATAAAACACATCACAGCCAGCCCATATCACCCTCAAGCAAATGGAAGAGTGGAACAACTAAACGACACGCTTGTGGAAGCCCTCAGTAAGTTATCTGCTAACAATCCAAAGGATTGGGTCAACGTGCTTCCAACAGCACTTATGGTCTGTTGAACAAAGGTTAACCATAATACAGGCAAAAGCTCATACAAACTCATCTATGGACAAAAGCCCACTCTTGTTAGTACAGCTGCTGGACCTCGGTTACCTCTACCTAAGAAGGTGCCAGAGGCTAATGACCCCAACATTCATCAGGCTAGAAAGGGCCAAGAAGACATGGAGCACAAAAGAGTCAAGAGAGAAGTGATCCTGCTACAACAGAAAAGGTTCCAACCCAGAGACAAGATCTGCGTTGTCAACCATGACAAGCACAAATTAGACCCAGGATTGCTGGACCAGGCATTGTTATGGAAGTCAAACCCAATAATACCTACCTCATCAAGGGCATTGGAGCACAAACCAAGCTGAAATGTATGGACCACAATTGACTCCGCCTATGTAAAGCCAGAACAGCTCAACAATATTCCAGACTCCCTGTCCCCAACGTCAAATTGGATCAATACCAAGCACACATCCCCAACTCTCTGAAGAAAATTCCCAAGGCTCCGCCTTCCAGCACCCCAGGGGGAGATATCACAACATCTTCAATTAACCCTCATGGGGAATTAACACCCCAAGCAGTTCACCAAATGAGTCACCAAATGGCTCACCGTCTAATCAATAGGTTGGTGGCACTCCTATCATTTGACTATCTATTGCAGGGATCACACAATCCAGATCCTAAGCAGAACACAACTTGAGTAAGTCTTGTGACTTAAGAGGAACATTACTCAGATAAGCCCCATGACTCCATGACATACATGGACAGTATGTGGCTTCCCATGATACTATATAATATTCTATAATCTACCCAATAAAGTATCATTCTTCTGTTAAATATTCCCTTTATTTCATTTATTATACTTCCCAGAAGTATAATACTGACAGCAACAACCTTTTTGGTTGTTGCAGAAATCATGGTTCTAACTATTGTTGAGAGCAAGGTTTTGTTTCTTCTTAATCTCCCCCCAATTTTCACAATAACCTTGTCCTGGAGTATCTCCTGGATGATAGAAATGTATTCTAGGACATTCTGGTACACCCTCATTTTAGGATAGTTGCATTTCAAGTTTGGCTCCTAGTCAATTTTAACAAAAAAATTTTGCTGGTATTCACCCAGCACAGATGAACCTTGCTGGTGTGAATATAAACGTCATCAGGGTCACAACCTGCCGCTCTTGATATTCATTTGAATTTGATGCTTAGTAATATGTATTAGTTGGAGAATTTAATAATTTGATGATTCAAACCAGGCACTGTGTCATTTCCTGATTTTAAATTAGTTTGGCACCTCAACACCCAAAATATTTGATAGGCAGTGCCTGGAGTATTTCCTAGGCACCACAGCAGCACCTGTGATTTGGTGGCTTTTCTGTAATAGTAAGTAATCCACTTCTGGTCTTATATATATATAATATATTGTTATTTTCAAAAATTTTGATTGTTGTAATTTAATCTGAAGGATCTATCATAATTACCCTCATGGATTGGCCAACAATCCTAACATGCGCTAAACAAAATCAACTCATCTTTAAGAAAAATGAGCACAAATGAAAAAAATAAGTTGGGTGAGTTCCAGACTTCAAATATTTATAATGTTTCTGGTGAACTAACAAAAGGCCAAACAGGAAGCATAATGATAATCACATGAAAAAACAATATTAAACATCAAACTACACGTTCCAAACTGAAAACAAAATGACTTTCTACAACAAGCAAAATATGTTAGGGTTTCTCTGGAATATATTATAACCTGGTCAGTATTCTAATGAGGCACCAAGAGAAGGAACAAACAGAAAAAAAATTAGAGCAAACCATAAGTAAAATTTCACAATCACAGAAAAGACAAGTTCATACAAAATTCTTAATGTTTAAATCCTAAAATAGAAAAGAAAAGATTAACAGACAATTAATGGCTATCTAATTTGAGAAAAAAAGCATTTTGTTGATTTTCATAGCTTTTATTTGTATAATAGGTTATGGAACTATCCAAATTGGGACTCATTTTATAATAAAATTCAGGACATAAAATTTTAAACTTCTTCTTTTAGTGATTTTGGAATGCTTTAGTTTTACAGTGGTTTTTGCTAGAGCTGAGTATATACTTCTTAGAAGTATATAAAACAAGATAAATGGGAAAATTAAGAAGAGAATGATACTTTGTTAGATATGAGTTTAGAGTATTATATGGTGTCATAAAAAGCCACATACCATCCATGTACGTCATGGCAGTCATGAGGCTTATCCAAGTAGTGTTCTGCTTAGGACTCAAAAGGTTTGATCCTCATAATAGATGGGCAATTGATAAGAGTGTCACTGGCTTAATGATTAGTTGGGGAATCACTCAGTGAATTACTTTCCTGAGAGGGAGTAATTGACAATGTTGCAACACTAGCAACTTTTTATGTCCTTGATGAGAAAAATAGCAGCCAAGTCAGTACCAGTGGATAGGAGATCTGTTATTGTAAAGATACCATTTACATCCAGATCTTTGATACAAGTAAGGAGAAAGCTGAGCTATACTCGTCTTTTGGCTTAACTGGGCTTGATCTGTTTGAGCATCATTGAATGTCTAGCTCTACTCCTTTACTCAACCACTTATAGAGCATCAGCCAACCAGCCAATCAAGTAGGTGAACCTTTTTTGTAAGGTCTGAGGGCTTTGGGCAAATTTTTGTAGACTAAAGCCTTCAACACAAGAATATTAATGTTTGTTAAACATAAAAATTTAGGTAATGTTTGCAACAATAACTGCACTAAAGCTCCTAAAAGTTTATAGGAAGTAAAGCAGGGACTAAGACAGTTGATCAAGCCTAAGAAAATGAAATAAAGACCAGCCTCAATGACTGAAGATTTCATCAAAAAGTCAATTTCTAAGTCAGGGTAATGTTCAGCACTAGCTGGCAGATTAAAGCTATCAACAATTAAAGTATGTGTTCCACTATAAAAGTTGCCTAACTGATGAAAGATGTATTCAAAAGGAATCCTAGAACTAGAATTTAAAAAGAAAAGGAGATGAAAGATAAAAATAAGATTTTTTAAAGAAATCATAAGCCACAAAACCTAACAAATACCTGTTGGGGTGCAAGTCAAACAATCTCAACTTATTTTTGAGATTTGGAGACCAAGCCTTTTTTATTTTGCTTGGATAGTGAGGTGCGGATTGAGGGGCAGAAGTAATAACCAAGTTGGTTATAAGTGCAATTTGGAAGCTGGGAAGTCTAACCAAGGTTGGTTAGGATTTTGTTAAAAAATGAGAAAGGCTTCAAAAATCAAAATAAACCATGGTTAATTTGAAAAAGTTAAATACATGTAAAAGAGAGGAAGTTTGTGGTGTGCTTAGTTGTTGTTGCAAGCAAAAGAGGCAGGAAAAGTGGGTCCAAAACTTTCATACATCACTGAGCGTAAAGCAAAAGGTAAGAGTTTTGAAAAGCAAAGAATACTAACTGAGCATGTAGGTACTGGGTTCAAATCCAGTAGTGAGGTGAGTTTGAAGATGAATGACTAATCAATATTAAGTTGCTATAAGGCTAGGAAACCCCAATTGTGAATAAAGTAATTTGGGAAGGCAGGAAATGAAAGGACAAATGTGGAAAGATGTAAAAGATAAAAGGAGACCAAAATGGAACTGACCAAGGTTGTGAAGAATAGACCAGGTTAAAAATATAACTAAGAATAGCAGCTAAAGAAAAGGTGAATCCTGAAATTTTCTATATTAATCAGCATGTGGTAGTCAACTGGCTTTGGCTACACCAATCACTCTACAGCACCTTTAGACCAGAGGCCCAAGAATTAAATCATCAGAGCCTAGATTATCCAGGAAATTGTGACACTTAATAACACAGCCTAACCTGAGACCAAATTGCTGACCACTTGAAATTTGCTTGTACCACTGTAATACAGGAATTTTAAGGTCTTGTCCAGTAGGGAGCAAGATTGTACACTAACCCATATAGGGAATTGAAATTTAAATTTAATAAGTATACAAATGTTGATATATTTTTTAGAAGAATCTTTAATAAACTGGCTTTGAATTAATAATTTGATACAAAAGGGTTCATTGTGGTAACTTATCATAAAAAATTATATAAAATAAAGTTTTGAACAAGAATTTATTAGTAACTTATGATATGTCAACATCTGGATACTCTCCATGGGTGTATCTGATCTTAAAAGAAGCAATATTTTATTTCATTGATAAAAATGGCAACAAAAAGCCAAATGCTTGTTATCCAACTAACTTCATTCTTAATTATCCTAAATGTAAATTTACAAAATTAAGGTACTATTGGTTGAAATATTTTTCAAGATTTGTAAGATTTGAAAGGTATTTTAAGAGAACCAAGTAAATTTTAAACTAATTTAAAGGATTTTGAAAATTACAAGCTAATTTAATAAAGATTTTTTAAAAAAATAAAAGAAAGTTAATTGGCAAAACCCCTATTAGAATTTCAGCTTAAAAGCCTATTCTTACAGAGGGAATTTATTTATAATAAAAGGAGGGAAACAATTTGAAAACTGTTAGGAGATCACCATAGAGTGGTGAGGGAAATATGGAGTTCAACTGCTTGCTAAATAGCAAGAAAAAGGCAATTATCTGCTTAAAACTTAGAAGAAATTAGTGAGTAAGAACAATGATGCTTGTGTAAGCACAGGAGCGCAAAATTGCACTAAAATAAGCAAAATAATGTGTGTGCAAAAAGCGTGAAAATTCATATTTGAACTTGAATTTGCAAGGGTAAGCTTAGAAACTTAAAAATGAATAATTTTTCTCTTTTTTATTTTCAGAAAAATAAAAAATAAAATTAAGAGTCTAAACTTTAAAAAAATTTGTCCTTAGGGGCAGGCATTACAGGAATTTATAAAAATCATGAACAAGGAGAAAAGAAACAGTGTGGTCAAGAAGCAGAAAATTTGTACAAGTCCCAGATTAATAAAGCATATAATGCTAGGCTTTATCTCTTAAAGAAGGACCCCAAGCTTCCTTTTATCCAAGTCATGAATCACCTTGCCCACCATGTGTCAGGAAATTCTGATTAGTTAGGGTTAACTGATTCATCTCCTCATCACAATGATTAATCGGAAAAAGAGACAGAATACAGCCCAAGTTGAAACCTCTCTTCTAAACACTTAATTATTGGTAGAAATAGGTTGATTCAACAAGACTTTCAAATGTCTTGAGAGAAGATATGTGAAGGATCTGGGTCCAACCAGTCCAATTTATCATTATCCTGACCTTGCTGACTCTTATTGCTGTAACCTTCCTATGACAAAGCTTTGATGAGCTTTGCCTCCAGGGAGGCAATTTTATGGAACAACACTTTGTTGTCATCCTGACAATGTGTCATGATCTTGACACTCTTTTCCTCTCTTGCTCTTAAAGCCTTGATCTCACAATTTGCCCTGGCTTTCACTTGTAAAATTTGTCAAATCCTACTAACAGGTTCCATAAATCCCACACATAGATTCAATTTCCTTGAGCGGGAGTTCCTTCTTTTGAAAAGTAATTGGAATATAATTCTTCAAACACAGCTTTCACTTCTACCAAACACTCCCAGGGTACAGTCTTTATCACCTCCAGACTTTCCCAAGCTTCCTCAAGAGAACTTGTAGGAAATTCCTTCCTAGCAGCAGCTGTTTCTACACAAGGTACTCCAAATTTTTTTCTTACAAACAATAACAAAGAAGACATGATAATTAAAAAATTAATTGAGGGGAAAGCGTCAAAATTGACAATATATCTTTATTAAAATTTAGCTGTTTTTGCTTATATACCATTTGGGGTATATTTGGCTGAAAACCCCTCTGGTTCCTGAATCAACCTTTTATTAATGTCACGTGGTCTATGACATTCATGTCATCCACACCTGGATCTTTACCCAAAAGATCCCCATATTTCTCAACCTATGAGAATTAACCTACAATGAGAAGGAGTCACCTGATGCCATTCATCTCAATGTATCAATTTGGAATGGAGCTTCCTTAGCTCCTGGGCTAAAATCCTGTGGAATATACACATTCCAAAACTCAGCTATCAATGTTCCAACTGGGAACAAGCCAATCAAACCAGAATACCCATGCATCTTTGCATGTATTCAGTTTTTCTCAGTTAATTGACGCCCTATCAATTAACCTGATTAACCTACATGATTAATCAACTTGGTTTAAAGACACCTAGTCTTTAATTGACACAGTCAAGTCCATTTTAGCCCAATGATTAAATCCTTATTAATCACATCTGCAGGTATATTTAATTAACCTTCAGAGTTAATTAAAACGTTTGCAAGACACCTAGTCCCCAAGATTAACTCAGCCAATTTTGCCTTAATTTTGCTAGTTAATACGGCCTAACTGACAACACATATTCTATTCTTTTACTAAATATATATATCTAGTTTCCAGGAATATTTATAGGAAGAATTCCAGTCAAACCTATATGTTTTAAATAAGCAACAAAAACAGAACATCTTTATATTTTGGTGGTTTTATTTGGCTAAATGCTCAACAGTGACTGTTGTACGGTCAAAGATCAATCCCAAACTAATATTCCCTGTCAAAGGAATTACTTGAGACATTCTGAACTAACCCCTGTTGGATAAACAGACACACCGCAGATCAATTATTATTTGGGAATCTTTGCTTAGGACAATTGAAGATAAAATGGAACAGGGCTTCAGCCAATCCACCTATTTGACCAAGAAAATGGATGGAAGACCACCCATTGTATTTAGGCCCTGCAGCTATATGGTTGTGTGCACCCAATCAAAGTACATATATTATGATGAAAATGTAACCACAAATTCCTGCCTTGAAGACAGAGATTCAAGCAGTAGAATAATTCTGAGATTCCAACACCCTGCTGTTGAAACTAAAACAATTATAGCTCAGTATTTAGATAGGGTAAGACAACAGTTCAAATCAAAGGGACAATAATAGAAATAATATGATCTTTATTTAGAGAATAGTATGATTATATACTATATCAAGAAGCCACAAGTCCACTAGGGGGTGGCACAGTGGTGGGTTTAACATAAGGTTTGGGTTGGGAATAACTTGAGCAAAGAATCATTGTGTCAAATTTCCAGTGCTCCTAATTAAAAGACAGTGCCCACAATTTGACATTGCTCTCAGATTGACCCATACCATTTGTCACGTCATGGGGCAACTCATCAAACGCCCTCTGAGTATTGTGAGATAAATTAGCAAGCGGGGGAGTAATCTTGGTTACAACACTGATAAGGTTTGGAATCTTAACTCTGGGGGGCTAAAGCTAGTAGCTTGGGGATGATAGGCTAACTAGCTATAGTTAATAAAAACCAGATAGAAGTCTGATAATAGGGATAACAACCTATAAAATGCTTCTCTAAATCTATTTAGAAGGCAGTCAATTTACAATCAACTATATCACTGAAACAATCCTGTAGTAGTGTCAAGTTTCAATAAGAGTGTATTGATAATACTCCAAGGATCTTTACAGCCACTTTTCCCAAAACTGGTGCCTTGTCTCAGTACAGAAGATTCTCTGGTTAGTTGCCTCCAGACAGAACCCTGCCTGCCAAACAACCATACCAATAGGAATTATATCTGTTTTCATAAATATCCAACCCTATTAACAACTCTTTCTAGATGTTTTCACATCTTAATAATAAACTCACAAAAAAACTATTCAAGAACCAAAAATATTGACATTGTTACTCACTAAGCACTTTTGTTCTCCTAATAAAGGTTGAACATTCTGCTACCAGCAGCCTAGTATTTGTAGAAGGGGAGGTTGTGTATTGAATGTTTGAAATTTTGTTTAATAAAAACAAAAATACAAAGAAAATATAAATAAAATAAATAAAAAGTTAAAAAGAAGAAAATTATATGAATGAAATATATTGCAAAGCAAATCTCTAACCCCCAAAATCTTGTCACGTGGATAGAGATCCTTGGGGTAGTTAGTGCTATAGACCCAATCCAATTTCTTGTGCAACAGTAGAGGGACCAAGATCAAATGGAACCAGGACTGCCTTTGCTTGTGATACAACTGCAAGTAATTAACAAGGGGGATGGAGAATTCAAACTCCCTGTCACATGTGCAAGTGACACTGGCTTTGGGGAGGAAATAATCCCCAAGGATAAAACAGCCAAGAAGGAAATCATTGAAACAACAATAACTTGTGGGGAGAAGCACCTTAAGCCTGAAGACTTCCTGGCAATAATATTCCAGAAATTTGGTCATATTTTGCAATTTTAAATGTGAGTATTCTTTCATAAGAGACAACAGCAAAGTCCCCAACACACCTAAGACAGGTAAAAATAGGGAATTTTAATCCTTATTCAAAAGCAGGTAGCAAGCTTGGGCCACAATATTGGGCCAGCTAGCCTGCAGTCCCTAAAACAAATAACTAGCTTCTTGAAATAACCAGGAGTTGGTGGAAGAGGTAGAGACCAGCATTTGATCACAACACCAGCAAGTGACAGGATGCTATCAAGCTCCAAGAATAAATCATGACCCACAGTAAATTAAGGACACATGAGGTCTCAAACAGGAATTTCAAAAAATCACTGTAGTAGCATCAGATCTCTCCCTGAGCTGCCCCGTTCACCCACTAAGAAGCTGTCAGGCAACCACCCACTTGGAAGTAATCTTCCAAGATGGCAAATGATTGCAGAGAGATT
Organism: Entomophthora muscae; assembly: GCA_014839935.2. Lineage (NCBI taxonomy): Eukaryota > Fungi > Entomophthoromycota > Entomophthoromycetes > Entomophthorales > Entomophthoraceae > Entomophthora > Entomophthora muscae. Next base: position 69,800 of record QTSX02005865.1, read on the forward strand.
TATACCAGTCACTAGAGATCCCACAGGCATAGACATCATTCCAAGGTAAAATAGCTATCCAAACAGGTGGTAGAAACCCAACAGTGGGTTGAAGCAACCTAAGAAGAAGTACACCCCCAAATAGCTAAGGAGGAAGGCAGAAGCCAGCGGACAGAAGACCTGGGGATTGGCAGGCTTCTTGGGGGACTGATAATTATGAGGTTCTTCCTTTTGGGGTGGATTGTGTAACAATGGTGTTGCAGTGTACCAGAATCCTGGAATTACTTGACATCAGGATTTCTCTAAATAATGGGAATCAGGAGAGGTACCAGAATTGGCTTGGATACCCAGCAAAATGCTGGCCTTAAGGGTCTGCAACAAGATTATCCAGAAAAGCCATTTATATCCAAGGACTTCCAAATGGAAGTCTTGGGCAGTCTAATGGTTTTGGATGGAAGGGTTTAAATCCAATCAAAAAGAGTAGTTCACTTGGGTGAATGAAGACTTTATTGATTGAAAAAATAATAAAATATAGCTTACCGTCCCTTTATAGCATGGTAGCAAGAAAATGATTTGGAGAAAGAGTAAAGGGTTTGAGGAGGTTTGGAAAAGTTTGGAGATTCTGAACAGTTTTAACTTAAAATATGGTGATTTATTATGTCTTCCCCTTAATTATGCTTCAACACAATTATTTAAGATAAAGCTAATATAATCCACAAGAAACAGCAGAAACCTGGAGACTTCTCCAGCTATCCTTTGCAAGAAACATGGGCAAGAGAACAAGCACCAGCCATAGCAACAGGAGTCAATGGCAAGGCCAATACAGAGCCAGAGCCAAGGAGATTTTCAGCGTTGTCATCTGAAGATAGATTATCAAAGAGTTTGATTGCTGTAACGCCTGATTGGCTGGACTTGATTTCAAAAGGTAACAATTAGTTGTAAAATTATTCTTCATTACTATCTTCTAGAGGGCAATTGTCTAAGCGTAAAGAAGACCCAGGTTCAAATCCTGTTGCTGACGTTACTGATTCCAATATATTAACTGGGTCAAAATTATAAGGTAATAAAGAACATATACTTCCTATTAACCCTCAATTATTAGGAGATCCAGAATGACCAACAGGGAGAGCAGAATCCCCTTTATTACCACTAACTAAATTGCTGGCAGGAATATAGTGAAATGTATTCCTGACAGAAGCGCTTTTGAACATCAACTGAGGGTTGATTCTGCATAGCTAAGAATATGAGCTCCACAAGAATATCTGGGCCAGATAAAGCATGAAAAGGAATAAAGCCAGAACTGTGAATATCCTCCCTGAAATTAGGAGAGAGGGGAGCACCTTCAACCAGATGCTTGGCTTACATGAGCAATTCTTAGGGGAGCGCACAAAACCAGGCCCCAACAACACCCTCAGGGGCAACAGCCTGCCCAAAAATGAGGAACACAAAGATATCTCACTTGAGACCTAAAAAAGGCAGATCAACAGGCCGCAAGGGCAGAAGATATAGTTCTGAGCCAAACTGGTTGTCTCAGTTGCTATTATAAAGCACTCTGAGCCAGTTGGGGGCAGTCACAAGTCACTAACAAGGAACTGGCGGTACTCATAGAAGAACTCCTTCCACTGCTGCTTCCCTTCTTCATCCAACTAATTGTAGTACACTTTGTACTCTGTCCAAGCAGACAATTTAGAGATAACAGATGAAGGAGCTGACACCATTAACCCTTATAGTTAGTCAAGCAGTGGGAAATGACAAGATTTTGGGATAATGACTAATTAAAGAGTTCAACCAATAATTGCAGGCCAGCTACCAATCACTCTTAGCAATGTTTCAACAAAATAATGCAGGCTTCAAGGCCAATAAATCAATGATCAAATAATATTCTGGATTTAAAAAATTCAATCATTCTAATTAATGAATGGAACCACAATTATTGCTTATTAATTAGTTCTTTTTCTCAAGCATCTCAAACATTCATCTCATAATAAAGACTATTTTAAACTTTAATTATAACCTAGAACAAGAGGGCTGTCATATGAATCATCATCTGCATTACATATAGAAGAGTCCACCATAGACTGGGTTGCCAGGCCAAACATTTTAAGATAAAAGGTTCTGAGCCTATTGTATTAGAGTAGCTCTGATTAGATACAGTATGGTGTAACAATTATCTCTGTAAACTAGTAGCCAACCACTGACTAGCTAGCCCTGGATAGTGGCCCAGGCAGACAACTGATTCAGCTGGTTAAGGGTTTCAGCTGTGTGGTGTGTCTAGAACAAAAAGTATAATTCAAGGAAGTTGTCAAGCAAACTTCCACAAAATCCATCCAGAAAAGGCTGGGCCTAGTGCCGTGTTGACCTAATGCTACTTCAGTCTCTACTTAGTGTTGTAAGCTAACTCAGAAAAGCACAGACGGCAGGCCGCCTTAAAGCCAGTCCATTAGAATAAAAGACTGATGATTTTGTACTGACTTGATGATTGATCCAAGTCCTATTTCCTTAATGTTATTGTTGCAACTGAACCAATGATATTTCAGTATTTGATTGGGGAAGACAACAGTCTAATAGAAAGAAAAAGAATGAATAGAATAAGATGTGAAATATTGAGGAATACTGTAATTAATATACCATATAGGGAAGCCACAGGTCCACAGGGGGTGGCACAGTGGCAGGTTCAACATAAGGTTTAGACTGGGAAATAACTAGTACAGGGATCAGCAAGTTGAATTGGTAGCTTTATTAATTAGGAGATAGTGCCTGCAATTTGACAACACCATCAGATTGATCCATGCTGTTAGATATGTGATGGGACAACTCATCAAGCGTCCCCTGTGTATTGTAAGATACATTAGTAGGTAAGGAGGGAAACTTGGTTGCAACACCCCCCTTGCCCCCTGCTTGTCATCAGACACCAGGATTGGAGTTTGCAAGAGATCTGGGAAGGTCTGTGTGGGGCTCCTGGTCACTAGTCCCCAAAGTGTGTCCTGGGCCGTAGCCAGGGACTGGCTTGGAGGAGTCGTCATTCCCCAACAGTGATGAATGGTTGGGGAGGAGCTTATACTTGGCTTGCATAAGGACAAACTCCTCCAGTATCTTCTCAATCACTAAGCAAGCATCTCCACTGTACACTTGCACTTCAGCAGGCGCCAACCCTTCTGTAGGCCAATACCAATCCTGTAATAGTCTCACAAACTCTCCCCCAATGAACTCTCTTCCTCTATTTGTCATTTCCAGATACCTAGTCACCTTCTCCCACTCCTCCTGGGCAGATTTACAAGAGGCAAACTTCCTGCACCCTAAGCAATAGGATTCCTTGTCCCCTGGGCTAATATAGAAAATATGGGGTAATTGACTCATGGGACTTTTATTCTCTCTTTACACAGGAAATTCGGATAGGGGTTGTAATAGGCACTTTATTCACAGCCAGAAAAAAGATTCCCTTAGAAACCTTCTGAAATATGGCCTTGGGAGAGGGAATAGTAAGGGATTTGTGCCAATAATTGGAGTCCTTCAACAATCTCTTGGACTCCTTGTACTTGGTCTTGGGCTCCTACACCTTAGTTGTGGGCTCCTGTGTTCTAATCTTAGGCTCCTACAGCCTGTTCCAGCTCTGTCTTCCTATCCTTGGTTTTTTGCCCCTTCTGTAGCTTCTGTGGCCTTTGTAATCCACTTGAACCAGTCCCTGAAGAGTCTCAGATAGCTCTCTCTTTTATAGCCCCTTGTTTCAGACCAAAAACCTCTCTTAGAACTCTGGTTCTTCAAAGCTTAAACTATCCTGTTTTCCTTCTCCTATAATATATTAAACCTTTAAACTTACTTCAGTCAATGAAAGCCCTGAATTTTCTGTGTCTGCTCCTCATTTTTTAGGCTTTAACTTTTAAGTTAAAGCCCTCAAAACACTGATCAAATAAACTTTGGCTTGCAGCCAATCATACGCCTCAATTCAACAGTTTCCCCAAAAAGGTTTCCCTGGATGACCCGTCCTTGACCCTGGTTTGAACCCAAGGCTGTCTTGCTCCAGGTAAACAACTGCTCCACGTTTTGAACGGTTTCGCCATAATTCCTGTCATGTTTCCCTGGCAAATCTCAAGTGCTTCCACATATGTTTTACTTAGGTAAATTTCAACCCTTTGATTTTTCAACGTTTCTCTGTGTTTATCTCAACGTTTTGCAACTTTGAACCTGCCTGCTGCTTGTCCTTTTGTTTTTCCTAGTTGTTCTTGGCAAAATTTGCTCTTTTGTCCTTACAGTTTTTTTGTTCTTCTTTCAGCTTCTTTCTAGCCTATTTCCTCCTCACTCCTTCTTTTTTAAAATAACATATAGTTCTAACAAACTATATGTTATTTTTTCTTCTCTTTCTTTTTTATTATGTGATTTTCAATCCTTTTTTAATCATAATCAGGCAGTATTTAATTACTCTTTAACTGCTTCTTTTTATCTGAATTTCTTCTCAAAAGTTACTAAAACCAGCTCTTCCAGCCTCTGCATCCAGTCCAGCTAGTTCACCCTATCAGCTCTTCAGTTCTTCAGCACCAACTTTTGGTTCTTTGGCCATCCTGCTCTATGATCAGCTAGTCCTGCATCATAATATTCTTTTCCTTCCACTTATCCTCAACCAGTTCCTTAACAAATCCTTACTAGGAACCTTCTTTGTACCTTCTACACACTGAACCATATTGGTTCATTCAATTCAATATGAATTAACAGTCCATCAACTAGCCTTCACTGTGACCAAACAGTCCCTCTTGCTAATTTTCTCTGTTAATTCTGTGAACCACCTTGGTTCTTTATCTCAGCCCCCATTACCAGAACTTGTAGACCCAGGCATGAGTCTACATTGAACTGGCGTTTAACTGGGCCCTCGCAAGTGGCAGTCCACTTAGGCCATTCAACCATAGATTAATGTCTATGCATTGTCTTTACTCACCCAGGTGATTAAGTCTGGTCTTTCAGTCGCAGAGTAATCAGCTCTACTTCTCAGAGGCCTGATCACACCAAGTTCTGCAGCTTGCTTCCTCAAGCAAGCTGCCTTGGTGACACCTCTGAGCAAATCTTACCCTCCAATGCTCACCTTGGGTTTCCACAAAGCTCCCATAGGGGCATAAACAAGGACACCCTACCAGTTTGTTAGGTAGGGTGCTTGCTCACAGACCTCCAGTAAGCGTATTAGGGTACGTGGAGCCCTCAGAGCTCTTCCCCTCCCTGGCAGCCCGCGGTACCCACCAGGGGTCCAAAACCTACTCCCCCCAGACAGACAAAGTTCCCTGCTTGCTATTTCATTCTTCACCCTTTTGCAGCCACAGTTTCCTGCAGGGTGAAGCACTATAGCCCCAAAGCAGCCAATATCTTCTGCTGGGTGGAGTCAACATCTGCCCCTGGTAGACCATGTTACCTACTAGGCTCACCTTCCTTACCCTAGTAGACCATGTTACCTACTAGGCTCACCCTACTTACCCCTAGCAGCCCTATGTTACCTGCTAGTTTACAGCGTCACCAGCTAACCACACATTATCACTCTTCATCATATTGCCTTTATTTGAAGCCAAATCAGCCCTTGCCTACAAAACAGCACACATGTGGATCACCACAGTCTGCACAAACAACCCTTGTGTTGTGATGGTGCGGCAGGGGCGCAAGCAATTGTGTTGAAGTTTCTTGGTGTTTCCTTGGTCATCTTCAAGTTGATAGGTGTGGTTGTCATAAACTGCAGCTTTCTTGAAGGGCCCCAGGTGATTGGGTTCTAATTTGGACAAATTGGGGTTGAGGGCATAGACGGGGTCACCTACGGCGTATCTGGCCTCCAGGTGTTTTTTACCCCTCACAATTTGCTTGTGTTCATTGTCTCAGGCTTTGGCATGCCACTGACTCAAGGAGGGGGTAGGCAACAAGGGGGGCTTCCTGGGAACTGCGGATTATAATTTCCCTTGTTCCACTCCTGTCAAGCTTTCAGGTGTTCCAAAGGCCAAGGCGCTGGGGCTGAACCTGATGCCCCAGTTGATTCTTGCTAGTAAGATACGTAGAGCAGTGGGCAGGTGTTCAGGACACAAAGTGTTAGGGTGCTCCTGTGAGAGCTTGGTGATTAGTTGGACCAGTGAACCATTTAGACGCTCCACGTGCCTATTGGCTTGAGGATGATAGGGGGTTGTGACTATTCTTTGGAGGGCATTTTTGGTGCAGTACACCTTCATGACATGCCCCACAAGTTCAGGCCTACCATATGTGATAAGATGTTTAGGTTGGCCAAAGCGGCCACATTTTCTTTACCAATAAAGCAGGTGATAGTGGTGGCAGTGTGATTAGTGGTTGCCCACGCTACTGGCCAACGGGTGAAATAATTCATGGACGTAATGATGTACTTCTTGCCTTGCCTATTCTTGAGGAGGGGTCCAACAATGTCAAGGGCCCACTGTTTAAAGGGTTCCATAGCTTTGATTGGCAGAACTGACTTGGGTGGGGCAGGTTTGGACGTGTTCTTTTCACTCAGAACACAGGTCTCAAGGAGGTCCTGGTGCATACAGGGCCACCAAACCTTACACTTAATGATAGCAAAGAGGTCACATCCTCTGATATGACCTAAGATACAGTGGTAATGCAGTATTGTGTCTCCTTGTTGTGTGGTGGGGATGTAAGGCATCTTTTCAACTGTCTCTGCCTGGCAGCAGACATTGCCAGCATCAGTGATGAACTGGCTTTCATTGTCCTTCATCTTGGAAATAGTCACAGAATTGAGGCCTTTGTAACAAGTGGCCTCAGGGCGCATGTATATCATGGGCCAGTCTGGGTCTAAGCCACCTTCCCCTGTGATGGACGCTATATAGAGTCTTGAGAGGGTGTCAGCTGTGAAGAGTTCCTTCCCAAACTTTTACTCAATGCACAACTGGTAGGGAGATAGACACTCAACCCAGCCTGCCTGGCAACATGTCAAGTGGGAATGTGTATTGAAGTACTGGAGTGATTTGTGGTCTGTCAGGACGCGGGGTGAAAAGGTATCCCCTTCCAGGTAACAGCGCCATTTCTCAACACAGTGCACAATTGCCACTAACTCTTTATCATGTATGGGATAACATTGTTCCAAATTGGTGAGCTTCCTGGACTTATAAGCTATGGGGAGGAAGACACCCTTGTCAGTTTCTACCTGTAGCACACCCCCTATGGCTTTGTCAGAGCATAAGTCTCAAGTTTATACTGGCAGTTCAAATTGGGGAACTGTAATACAGGTGTAGTTGTAATTCTCTGCTTCAACATCTCAAAGGCCTGATATCTGGCAGGTGTCCAGTGGAAGCTCTGTTTGGTGTTCAAGAGCTCAGTGAGAGCTTCAATTAGTTCTCTGAAGTTGGGGAAAAACTTTCACAAATAGGCAACCATGCCCAAGAATGTGCGCACCTGGCCCACATCAGTGGGGGGTGGCATGCTTGTGATTGCCTTTATCTTGGCAAGGTCAGGCTTTATCTCTTGGGCAGAGATAGTGTGTTCCAGGAATAGAAGCTCCAACCATAGAAATTCACAGTTAGAAGGCTTGGCCTTTAACTGATGTTTACAAAAGGGGTTGGGTACAGCACAAAGGTGATGAAGATATGTGGTTTGGTCTTGACTGAAGAAAATAATGTTGTCAAGATACACAACAACAAATTTTCCAATCAGGTTTTCAAAGGCTTTATTCATCAACATGGCAAAGGTGGAGGGAGTGTTGGTCATTCTGAAATTCATGACACAACACTCAAACAACCTGTAGTGTGTGTGAAAGGCAGTCTTTGCCTTGTCCCTGGGAGCAATGCGGACCTGATTGTACCCTGCAGTGAGATTGATCTTACTGAAGACCTTTGCACCTGCAAGTGTATTAAATAGATTGTCAATTAGCGGCAAGGGGTACTTATTCTTGACTGTCACCTTGTTTATGGCACGGTAATCTGTGACCAGGCAAAGGGACCCGTCCTTCTTGGCTACAAAGAAGACAACAGCCCCATATGATGAGAACAAGGGGCAAATGAAGCCCTTGTCAAGCGCGTCTACAAGGTGCTGGCAGAGGGTCTCATCTTCTTTTGGTGTAAGACAATATAAGGGACATGCTTTAGGGAGTGACCCTTGTAGTTGTACAGCATGCTGGATCTCTCAGGGAGGAGGTAGTTGGTCCAGTGTTTCACTGAAGACCTTCTTACACTCCTCAAGGAGTGCAACAAGTGCTGGTGGAGATGAAGTGGTCAAGGGAAGAGGTGCAGAGGGTTCAGCATGAATAACTTCAACTGAGCATTGGTTAAAGTCTAGTTTCCCCCCTTGAAGTTATACAAGCCTGTTTCTGTGAGCCTGACAAATATGGTGCTGTGGAGTAATTTGCTCATCTCAATGTGGTAAATATGGAAGCCCACCCCATTTATGTTGAGGGTGATTACAGATGTATCCCAGTCAATATTGGGTGGTTGTGCCAGAGCCAATCAAGGCCAGCAATGACGTTGTGGCTGAGCCCTGCATGATTATCACAGAGAGCTCAACCTGTATGTTCCCCATTCTCACAGAGAAAGATACTGTCTCATGGGTGATTGCCACTCTATGGGAATCAGCTACATGTACTGCCTTGAATTGACTAGGAACTTGATCTAGTTACTGAGAATCTGCAAAATACTGGTTGACCATGGTGTGATTGGCCCCAGTGTCTACCAAAAGTTTCAGGGTGTTCCCACAGAAACAAAAGGGGTAGGCCAAGCAGGTGATTTTATTGGAAGAATGTCTGGCTTGGAGGACTGGGTTGTCACTGAGGACTTGGAATATGTCTAGGGTCTTGACATTGTGCAAATTATAGTTGCAGGGATTTTTGGCAAGGAGATATTGGGAGTGTGGGTCAAGCGGGGCTGCAGAATCTCTTGTATCTACAACCCCCAGGCTTTTCCTGGGTCCTCAATCTGAGCTAGCTGAAGCTCCTGCTTTCAAGGGCTCTTAGCTCCATTTTCCTGCTGACAAGATTGGTGGCAAGCCACCTGGTTGTGGGTGCTTCCAGGTGCAGCACAATATTGAGAAGGTGCATCATTGGATCTGCAAAACCCCATTGAGGCTTGTTTTTTTGGCCTCCACAATGGCTTTATAACAGTCATCAACAGAGGTGCAACACCCTATGGGAACCCACTTGCAAATGTGGGGCTTAAGCCCATTGACAATAAGAGTGAGAAACATGGGGTTCCTGTTGGTGACAGCTTATGGGGTGGCAGCAAGGGCTTGTTGCCAAGCCACAAGATATTTGGGGACAGATCCTGTTTTCTTGATGGTCAGGAGGGGGTTCCCACTACAATGGGTGAGAAGTTTTCACTGTAATGGGATCTGGCAGCCTCCCTAAATATTGACCAGGTGACTTCCTGTTCTTGGCTTGCACAGTTGGTAAACCACACTGCAGCAGGCCGGCAACCGCCAGAATTAACTCATTCAGTAAGTCAACATTATTTTAGTATTTATCTGCTGTAATTGGGAATTTCCAAAACTAAGCTAATTTTTCATAGTAAATTATTAAGTCAGAATTGAAAAATTAAAAAGGAACAGGCATAATGTTGACACCATTTAAACAAAGGCTTATTTTTAAGCCAAAAAACTGATATAATTTATTATGAAAATGTAAGTTTCTTTGTATATTTACATTAAGGTCAACTCCAGTAAGTAATATCTGGATGTTGACCCCAAATAAGAATCCATAAATTTCTTAATAAAATATACAATATTCTAAAAATAACTACTTTTTATATTTTATACTACTGTTTTTATTAAATATATATTAAGATTAGCATTGAACAAAGACATGCAAACTTTCATAGTGTCCTTTGTATTATTTAGAAATTTACTGTTATTTTAAACTCACTGGATAAACTATAGCTTATTTCCGGAAGTCCACTTAAGCCAAAACGCTTATGTTAAAACTAGAATTTATATATGTATTTATAATGTCAAATTCATGTCAAATCAACACGTCACCTAAATTGAAATAAAGGGATTCAGCTAAGCAAACAAAGTGACATAATTTAAGCAAGATTCAATAGGAGAGTTACTATAAAAGAACACTGACTGCCTCCATGTCAACACCTTCACTGGTTTATTAGTAAAACACTGCCGCTTAACAAAAAACACTCATATAATGGTATGATAATTCAGGCCAAAGTACCCAGAGATGTACTTTAGACTTCCATCTACAATCCCTATTATTTAGTTTTCATAAGTTACATATACAAATCTTTAATTTTTTTAATTTAAAAATAATCAATTTTGGCCTTAAAAAACAAACTCTGGAAAATATTAACTAAGCTTTATAAGTGGTTTACATAGTGTTTTTCTAGTTTAATGCTGACTGTCAGTATGCCAACGTCAAAATTAAAGCGTTTTTTATGCTGACAAACTAAATTAAATATTTTTGACTACTGTGACTACAAGAATGTTGACTTTTTATTTAAACATGGTTTTTTTCTATTCTTTACTAATAAACTAGCTCTAAAATTACTTTCCATACTTCTATAAACTATTTAATTAATAATAAAATTTAAAACAAGTGATTATTATTTAATTTTATTCATGTTTCACATGATTATTCTTACTTTATGAACTCTACTCTAATTATTGTAGGACAAATCTTCCAAGAAGCCGCAAAAGAACCCTAAGTCTAACAAAAAAGTGCCCAAAGCCTCTGGAAAGGCCCGAGTCCCTACCCCAACAAAAAAATAGCCAAAGAGCCCTCAAAGAAACAGAAGACAAAGGAAAAGACCCAAGACCCTGAAAGCAAAGAGCCCTCCCCTGAGCCCTTCTCTTCTCCAAGCTGGTATCAATCAGAAGGAGATGAGGTTCAACTAAACAAGCAAGGAAGAAAGAAGATACCCAAGAGTCCAGAACCCCAGTCAAGCCCAGATGAATAAAGCTCAAAGGAATCAAGCCCCAAGGAATCAAGCTCATCCCAGACCAAGAAGCGCAAGAATCCAATTCCAGATAATTCCCCTCCACCGCCCAACAAATCTGCACCTCCATTCTCCTCATCAAGTATCAATAAAGAATATCCTGATGATTACCTGTATGACTATAATCAAGCACCAATTGGCCCACGGGATCCCCTAAAGGTTCACAATATATGTAATGTCAAAGGAAAGTTTAAGCTCCCAAAGAAGTTCCCTTGGGTTTCCCCTCTAATGTCTGTCAAAGAAGGTGCAAGTTTAGTATGTGATGACTATGTTTTTAATAGCAACAATCAAAAGAGATCAGGAAGAAGCAATCATTATGTGTGTTAAGATAGAAGCTGCACTGCCAGGATCAACACAGAAGGATGGGATAAAGTCACCAGTGAAAAAGGAGAGCATACATGCAATGCTCTAATCAATCTGATTGAAAAGCTTCTAAAGCGGTACCTCTACCAAATGGTTCCAGTTTTCAAAGACAGCAAGGCTTCTTATCTGGCAGTTAAGGCCACACCACACCTAATTAATGAGAACCTGAAGCTCATCCCTGACCGCAACCAGTTAGTGAAGTACATATGTGACAAATGCCGTGATCATTCCCCCATAAGAAATTTGCCATGGTCCAAGGAGAGTTAGTATTGACAGAGAAGTTAAAGATGTTTAATGGTGATGAAGTGTTCCTTTTACATGATGATGGGCCTACAGCAGAGGCAAGAATTATATGCTATGCTACACAACAGAGCCTGGAGCAGTTAAGAGATTCAGAGACCTGATTATGTGACAGTACCTTTGCAGTATGCCCCTGCCTTTTTTTACCAACTATGGGTTGTACATTCCCTTATTGAAGGCAAGGTGCTCCCATTTTCCTAATTTTTGCTTCCTGGGGTAACAGAAGAGATCTATACAAGGGCTTTTAAAATCCTTCAGGAGGGCATCAAAGCCCTACCCAGTAATAAAAAGAGTCCCCCTGGCCATAACACTAGAGCCAATCCAGATGATGATGAAAAGGATGAAGCCACCCTTGCTGCAGAACAAGAAGCTTGTGATAAAGCACTTGGCCCCTCAACTATAGTCATGGACTATGAAACTGCCCAGTATAACGCTTTTATAAATACCTTTGATGGAGAGGTACAGGGGTGTTTTTTCCATTATTGACAGGCTGTCAACAGGCAACTAAAGGGTCTACCTGAGCTTAGCAAGCTCCACTGTCTAGATACATCAGGAAAGTGTAAATTCTTAATTCAGCAGTTTTTAGCACTAGCCTTTGTAAAGCCAGAGCATACTGGACAAGCCTTTGACCTCCTATGCCAGGATCCATATGCCAAGAAACATGAGGATGCCTTCTACCCTTTCATTGAATATTAAAAACCACAGTGGATTGGATGTAAGGTCACTAAGCACTGGAGCAAGCCCAGAGCCAAAGCCAACTGTAACTGCTACCAGGCAGTTCTTAAGGATGAGATAAAAACTACTTCATCTTTGGAGGGCTGGCATAAGCATATTAAGTCCTCCTTTGGAATCAAGCCCAGATACAACACCTTCTATGATCACCTCAAAGTCCAACAGGGGAAGACTGTTGCATTCATCAGAGATATTGAGAACTGCCCATCTAAGAAGAAGAGAACCACCAAAGAGAAACAATATCAAGAGAAGATCAAGGACGTTGTTAAGGCCAAATATAAGCTTTCAGAGATTAGGGAATACATCAAGAAGATTGCCACAGTTCTTAATGGCAACCAGGTGATCACAGTCTAGCTTTTAATTAAATTTATTGATTATTGCCTAATTTTGTATATAGTTCTTATATGTTAAGTATAATAATTTTATAGAAATAGATATTCTAAATAACGCATTAATAATTTATGATACTGTTTTTATGAAATCATTGATTTTCTATTGATAGCTTGATGCCTTAGACTGTATTACATGGCCTATATTAGTATTTTACTAGTAAATTTTATGTTTTTTTTTAGTTTTCAATATAGAAAAAACTTTATATTGCTGTTTCTGATTATTAGATTTTCCTATAATATGTAAATTTTTATGTAGTACCTTTTTGTATATGGAATTTTTTTTAATTTTTATAAGTGGGAAAAAATATTTTATAGTAAAGATAGGCAAATTATAGTCTATTATTTTTGAAGTATATTTTTATGAATTTTTTTAATTGTCATGTATAATTTGTTAGAATTTTTTTTGAATCTATGTTGTCACATTACCCTAAAAAGTATTTTGAAGCTTAATTTTTATTAAGTAAAATTTTCAGGAAACAGGTTTCTGCTTATTAAACAAGTGTCAACATTTAGTAGTCTGCATGAGTAAAAACTTAATTCTGACTTTCCAATGCTTTTGACATTAAAGTATTTTTAATTCTGATTATTGACATATAGTAAGTTGACTTGAGGAATGATTTAATTTTGGCAGTTGCCAGCGGGCCCCATAAGGCACCCAGATGCGGTGGCAATCCAGATAGGTTCAGGCACTTGGCAGATACAGAGGCAGGTCTCTGTGGAATGGAGCCAGCTAATGATGTCAGCCCCTTTCACGCCACCCGCAAAGGACTCAAGCTGGATATTTAACATGTGTTGGGAGAGATCCAATTGAGGCAGTGTGACACTTGTGTCATGCTGCTCCAGGCAGAGGCAATTGTAAATGCTTGTAAGTACCAGCTGTTCCTAGTAGATAATGTATCCTTTGGGAATGTCCCCCTCAGGGATTGGAAGAAAGGTCTCTTGGTGGGTAGTAACTATACAGCCCATATTCCATCCTTTCTTGGGGGAATTTTTCTCTTGGGTAGGTTGTGAACCTACCACTGCTACCACTGTTGCAATTAAATCAATGATAGTTCAGTATTTGATTGGGGAAGACAACATTTCAATAGAAAGGAAAATAATGAATAGAATAAGATGTGGTTTATTGAGGAATACTTTAATTAATATACCATATAGGGAAGTCACAGGTCCACAGGGGGTGACACAGTGGCAGGTTTAATATAAGGTTTGGACTGGGGAATAACTTGTGTAGGGATCAGTGAGTTGAATTGGTAGTGCTCCTAATTAGGAGATAGTGCTGCAATTTGATAGCATCATCAGATTGATCCATGCCATTAGATACGTCCTGGGGCAACTCATCAAGTTCCCCCTATGTATTGTAAGATATGTTAGCAGGCAAGGAGTAAAATTTGGTTGCAACATTATCCTCTCTTAGGCTTTATTAGTAGAGACAAATATGATACTGTTGTCATACAGCATAAATTCATATAGCAAAATATAGAGACAACAACTTATGAACCTATATCCAGAAGTAGGAAAAATGTTCCAAATTATTTGGGCCTTGGGCCCTTCAGACTTGCTACTTCTGATGACAACACAATATTCCAGGCCACAGGTTATGCCAAAGTCACAGGTTTTATGTACTTTCCTAATGTTAGAAGACTTAGGATATCATCTAATAGATGACAAAATACAATAGTCTGTAGATTTTCTGACACCATGATATCCAGATAATGTGCCACATGGTGCAACTCTGGATAAAATAGATGGTAACTTTAGCCCTGGTGCTAAACAATTCCCATGGTGATCAATGTGACAGCAGTTAGAATTCCCCATAAGTTCATGTTATCATATTTACCATTCATTGTTGTTTCAAAATTTTATACAATGGTGTCATGTTCATATAATACTACAAATGATCAATTGTGTTTGATAATTTTGGCAAATATTGTCAGTAATGACACATTTTCACTTCCTCAAACCCTGTTCACAAATGCCTGCAGGCCACCAGCACCTTAGGACCAGGGACAGGCCATCTGCATTTTTTTTGGATCAAATTCTCTCAATCCTAGACTGCAAATGCTCAAGGGGGGAAAGACATCAGCGTAAAGTTGCCAACAACAGTGCCTAGTGAAGGACACAAAAAATTGCCTAATTGAGGCAAAAAGATTCATGACATTGGCTTAATGAGCTTAAATTCTGCCTTGGTGGCCAATCAAGTCCCCTCACCTGAAGAAAATGCAGACCTGAAGGCTATACCTAAGAAAATTGCTCAAGAACAGAAAGGTTTCTTTACCCTTCCTTAAGATCCTGCCAATGAATGTTCTTCCTGCACCAGTGCCATTTCACCACCTCAAAACCTGGGCCACCTGTCTGTCTAAACCCCCATTTCCTAATTTTATGATGATTCTCCTTTAATAGATGTAAATTCTGGTAGCAGGGTATTATATAAACCCATGGACTCTGTACCAGACTTTATTATTACTTTGGAAGGAAGGTTATGAGATATTAGCTTTCTCAAATATTGCCATATTTTATCTTAGTTATCTACCAACTTAACTCTAAACCTTCTGGTCCTCTTGCCCCACCACCTGCAACTTATCTCCCCCAGGCGTCTTCTTTAGTCCTGTCCACTTCACAGAGTACCTTTTGAAGCCTAAATATAGAGACTACACCTCAGACCATATACTGGTGCAAGATCCCTTGGCCTGAACTAAAGAGTTGACAAGATATAAAAGAAAGGCCCCTTGGTTTATTACTAAACCCCAACTGTTTAAAGATAAGTAAAGCTTCCTCCCTGCCTACCAACTAGACATGAAGCTTTCTCCTACCTTCAAATCAATGCCTGTGTCTGCACCTGAGCTCCCCATAGATCACACTAATAAGCTGTTTGGGATAACATACATCACCCTTATTGGAGTGATTGACACTATAATCCTAGTCAATGGCCTGTGGTCATGAATTGGGAGATCTATGTTGTATCTCTTCAAGTTAGCACCAATCTTATGATGAGCTCTTCTCACTAATCACGCAGCCCACCTGGTCCCAAAAAATGACAGGCTGGCCACCCAAAGTTGATTCCCTGACATTATGACAATCTAATTTAAGCCCAGTAACTTGATCTCCAATATCTTGATTATTATTGGGGTATCTTGTATGTTTTTTGTATTGATAATCACTTATTACACTTTTATGATGACCAAGAACCTATATATTCTGTGTGGAAGAATTTGAACCTGACTGTGTCTAAAAAACCCAACCCCGCTGCTGAAAACCCCAAGGGTCCCTACTCCCAGGTGCAGAATGTGATAGTCAACCAATCCCTCACTAAGGTTGAGATGCCCCAGATGGGGAAAATCACCCTCAAGGAAGCCCACTGCATCATGCCAGTGCTCTGCCCACACTTCCAAGCCAATGCTCCATCCTACTCCAGTGATACTGAGAAGGTTCTTAGAGTGGTCACCATGCTCTCTGGAGATGCCCTTGACTGATTTTATAAGGCCACCTCTAAGAACGTAGAATTTTTCCTTGGCTATGCCAAGATTGAGGCCAAACTAAAGGCCACAGGTGCAGACAGCAACACTAGATACTATGCCCTGAACTCCTTGTTAGAGACCAGACAAGGAGCCTACCCCATTCAGGTGTACATTGTCAAATTCCTCAAACTTAAGACCCACACCCAACTTGAGGACAAACTAGCAGCTATTATCTTCATCAAGGGAGTCAACCTAGATATGAAGGACCTTTCGAAACACCAAACACCCTCCCTTATCCTGGATGAACTATTACCCTTGTGCAAAAGCCTCAGCATGAATCAAGAAAATGCTGGGCCAGCCCAATTTCTCCCTAGTCAAACCCCTACCCCAATGTAAGAGTTAAATGGCAAGCAGTGCTATTCAGGGAAAAACAATGAGGATAAATTAAACAAATTTTCAGCTGTTTAAGCAGCACTAAACCAGATTGAGTGGAGGGGCTCACTAATTTTGAGCCTTTAGAGGTATAGCAGAAATAAGCCATCAAGACAGAGATTGAGAAGAGCATTTGAAGTGAAAAGTCAGAAACTGAGAATGAGGGTGAGGTCAGGTGAAGGGCTGGCCAAGGGACAGTAAAGGACTTGGCAGCCAAGTGGAATAAGACTGAAGAAAAATTATCAACAACGGGAGCCAGGAGGCCCAGATGTTCCAACATAGGGATCAAACCTTTTTATTGTGTTTTCACCAGAGATATTTAGCTATCTAGAAACAAGTTTCTAGTGTGGGGGTTGTGAGAGTTTTAAGGGAACTTGGGCAGGGGAGGAGGAAAGATTGGAAACTTCTGATTGGTCCACACAAATATTTTCAACAGTTGATGGCTCAATGATGAAATTTGACTGGATGATGTCATAATCAAAAACAATTGGTGACCAGCAGGTCAAATACTGCACTCCTTAGGTAATTAATAATGTATAACCCATTTTCATAGTTAGCTGGTAGAAACAGGGGTAAGTCTAAAATTTCTAGGGGCATCTGAGCAGCCCTGGCCTTAACCCATTTTTTTCTATGACAAAATTTAAATCATCCAATATTTTCAAGGGTTTGATGGCATTTCAGCGTTGATTTCTAGTCTTGTGAGGCCTTGTAATCCCCACCATTTGGTGTTCTACCATAACACCCAAAAATAATTGGAATAACCACCAAAGAGCTTCAAAGACGCTATCACAAAGAACTTTGCTTCCATTGCCACAAGGCAGGTCATTTGACTAGAGCCTTTCCAAAAAAGGCCAACTCAATCTCTCTGGCCCAAATAAACACTTCTTCCCAGTCTTATAAGTTTATCTTGGTGCTGGTTGAGATAAATGGAACACTTCAAAAATTGAAGGCCTTCATATATACCAGAGCCAATGAGAGCTTCATTGAGGCAGACTTAGCATAAGAGTTAGGATTGTCTGCCTCAAAGAATTGCCTACAGATCATCATGGGGAACATCATCATAGACAAAGGATAAAAATGTGAACAGGAGTTGCCCTTGTTAATTGAAGATAACACATATCCTTTGTCCCTCATCTTACTAAAGGGCTTGCCACATCCCCTAAGCCTGGGAGAATATTGGTTGGATAAGAACAGCCTGATCCTCAAATACTGAGACCAGACAGTCACCTTGGAAGATCACAAGAACAATAACATAGTGCCTTTCTGCATCAACCCCAAGGCACCACCCACTCACAAACTCCTGACTATCAAAACAGAGCACAGTGTGAGAGCTCTCCCTGTTCCCTTAGAGAAATGAAACTGTGTATTTAGTGAGGACACATACACTCATCTTCCCCGACACTATATCTACAGTCATGTGTTGGCCCTACCAGCACTCACCTAGTCATGGGCTGATCTAAACTACAATTATTGAGAGCAGATAGCCTCAAGATTTGATTTGAAGAGATGTTCACTAAATGGTTTATTAGAGTGTCAAGACACCCTGCTCATCTCCAATGCTATTTTTAGGAAAGAAAGACAGTGGAATGCATCCCTGTGTTAACTACCAAAATTTTAATGACATTGCCATGAAGAAGAGATATCCCATTCCAAACACCAATAACCTGTGCAAAGTACGCACAGGAGCCCAGTTATATTTCAAGATTGACCTATGTGACACCTTTTGTAAAGTTCTGAGGCTCTCTTCTAGCTCTGGACAGGGATATATTCCCCAGAAATGCAAAAAAAGGCAGGCTGTGTGCAGGCAAAACCTCTCTGCAACCTGGAAACCCTTGCCCACACTGTGGACAAACGTTTTGTGCTGGCTTTTACAGCCATAAACTCCCCCTTTCCTGGAGTCCCCTCCAACTACAGAGGACACATTAATCCAGTTAGATTGTTTTCTGTCCTGGTGCTGTCCTGTCTTAAAACAATTGGCAGGACAACAGGAAAACGCAGGGCTATTTTACTGGGTTTTCCTAACCTGCAGCCCAGGAAATTTGGGGATAAAATTCCACAATTAGTGGAATCCCAGTCAAACAATTCCTCTGACCTGGGAGTCCCTCAACCCAAAGAAAATGGTTCTGGGGCCAAACCAGTTGTGACGTCAAAGGCAAGCATTAGGGGTAATGTTGGGCCTGAGTCCCTGGAATGTACTTAGTCAACCAGGTGGCCCTTCCTTGCACTTGGCCTGTTGCTCCTATTTCTTGGGCCCAGGACATGAATAGATTAAGATGTTACTTCTAAATGGTTCTCCCTTTTTTGCTTCCTAAAAACCCCTCCTATAACACCCCCAGTACCATTACCCCTCCTATGCATATAATGAAAGCAAGGGCCATCAGGTCCCTTGCTTATCAATTCTGATTATCAAATAAAACTCCTTATTTTGCAGATTTATTTGTATTTTTGTAGTTTTATTAGATAACAGATATTATTATCCTGATTCCTGCTGTTGTTTTCTCCTCCTGCTCTCCTTTGGTCCACCTGCCCTGCTGTCTGCCCGTGTTTTTTTGCTGATATATAATCCAAGAGGATCCAAACTTGGTTCAAACCCTTGAAAGCATCCTAGTTCTTGCAGCCTGTCTTCCTGAAGGGTTTTATTAAAACTTTTTCTGAAAAATGTTGTCTCCTTTACTTAAGTCTCTGATGGTGACTATGGTACCCATCTTCCTGTTGTTATGGACCACAACCCCAGGCATTTGGAATAGACTTTCCTTGGCTGCACAATATTATGTTCCCAATCCTGGCCTGCTCTCCAATCCTCTTTTTCATTTGACCCAGGTTCCCACCATCCTTAACACACTTGTCAATTTGTCTTGGGTAGGTCTTTATCCCAAGGACCCCCCACCCTTTCCAAAGCTAGGGATTGACAAATCCTCTTTCCTAGACTCACACAACACCAAACTTATGTCAGTTCCAAATCACTCCCTCCCCTCCCTGCATCAACTTCCTCCTATGGATCCAGATTCCCCTCTCACCTGGGATTGTTCTCTATGGTTGCTTGCTGATGCCTTGGTTATGGGCTTGAATGCCTATTTCTCTTCCTTGTCTTGGCCTGCCTCTTTCAATAGGCCTCTTAGAGCATCCATTCCAGTCTGCACTAGATGGCATCCTGGTAGAATCATCCACTAGGATGGGAGCTAGACTTTGTTAGTCTAGCCCCCCTCTCTTACACCATTAATCAGATACACATCAAGGAAGGTGATAGGTACATGACAGCCTTCAAGACCTGTTATGGCCTTTACAAGTACCTAGTAATTATGTTTGGTTTGTGTAACACCCCCAAAACCTTCCAACAAATGATTAAAACAGCGCTGGGAAAAGTGCCTTGCCCAATTCTGTGTAGACTACCTTGCCAACATCCTAATCTACAGAAGTATCTACAAAGAACACCTGCAACATTTGAAAATTATCCTGGAGAAACTATCACAAGCTAAACTTCACGCCAAACTCAAGAAGTATGAGTTCTTCTAACCAGAGGTTGAATTCCTTGGCTAAGTAGTTAAAACAGGAAGATTTAAAATGAAAAAAGTCAAGGAGGATGTTTTAACTGGATAGCCCATGCCCAAATGCCAAAAGGAAGTTGGAGTTTTCTTGAATTGGCAAACTATTGCAGAGATTTTATCCAAAATTTTCTTTGATTATCCTGCCTTTGACAAGCCTCTTCTCAGAAAAGGTTCCATTTGTTTGGTCCCTGGACTGCACATTGGCCTTTGAGGCCCTGTAACTTGTGTTTACCTCTGCCCCTGTCCTGGCTATGCCCAACCCCGCCAAGCCATTTGTCCTTGAAACTGATGCCTCAGGCTTTGCAATGGGGGTGTTCTTCTTCAGGAGGGAAGGGATGGTATGCTACATCCTGTAGCATATTACTCAAAGAAGATGATACCTGCTGAAGAGAACTACCTAATCTATGATAAGAAAATGTTGGAAATCATGAAGACAATAAAACACTGGAGAAGATACCTGTGTGGCGCAGAATTTATATGAAATGTTTTCACAGAATACAAGAACTAGTCTTTTTCTTCAAACCAATACAATTGAACCAAAAACAATTCATATGGGCATTGAAACTAGAAGACTATGTCTTGATCATTGACTAAAAACCTGGGAAGGTTAACATAGTCCCTAAGGTGTTGAGCAGAATAGCCAATCTAGTACTGACACATACTGAGACCTGCAGCCACAAAACACATGTCCTCCTAGATCCTGTCAGCTTAGGGATCCACTTGAACTACCTAAATAGCAGAGCCAGCAAGCCAGATGTGCTAAAATCTCGGACTTTTGACAAGTTTTCTAAGGCCATGGCCATCAACCTCCCCAAATCCTTGGAATGCTCACACTACAAGAAAGGCTACTCCCTGAAAGGCACTACAATGATGCTTCACTACCATATTTAAATAATTGTCAAGGATCTAACCTTAGGCAACCGGCCTGTTGTTTTCTGGGAACACACAGGCTGCAGGCTTAGCGGGCAGGGCCCACCACAAGATTGGGGCTAACTTTATAAAGTAGGAGATAGATTCCCCCACCCAGGACCACAGGCCAGTGACCAGGATTATTGTGTCAATTAACCCAGTGAGGGTAATATATACAATGCCAAGCAACTTGCTTGTGTGGTCAGTTGGGAGGCCAGGAGAAAAGGTGAGCATTGGCTTGGGGGTCACAGGGGGTTCCATATCAAGTTGGTAGGTGGGCAAGAAGTTGAACTTACCTTTAAACTGTTTGGGTTCTGATAGAATCCAGGACCTTGTTGGTTGTATCTAGTTGAGGATTTTATGTGGGCCAAGGTATATAGTTTGAGAATCTTTTCTGGGGTATAGTCCTTGTACTCAGGCTTTATTGGGTACTCTGTGAAATTAACGAGGCCAAAGGAAACACCTGGAGGACAGAAATCTGCAGGCAGAAGGGCAGGAGGGCCAGATGATCCTATGCTGAATTAATAGATGACAAATATAAAATAAGGCAATAGCTGTGGAAGCCAATATGGAATAACCTTTATTTAAAAATGGCAATAAGGTTGGAGCACAGGGTCCATAGGTCTATATAGCACCCACTTCCAAACTTAGTATTTTCCATGGGGACTTCATCAAAATATCAGAAAACGTGAGGGCGTGTAGCCAGGACGTCCAGGTACAGAAGCAGCAAAATGCTACCTTGTCTGGATGTTCTCTCATTGGTCAGAATCCCCAAATTGGTTACCTAATTCCCTTGTTCTTGGGTTGTGGTCATGGGGTCAGGCCTGAAGCCTGCATTTTCCTCTGGTAACTGAACTTGATTGGTTACCTGTGAGGAATTCAAGTTCATGAAGTTTACAGAGGGACTTCCCTTGCCTCCATTAGGCAAGTCAAGAAGTCCCTCCTTGGGCGCCACCACTCTCAAGTCTATGCTGATATTCTTACTTCAGGACTTAGCCTGGGGTTCAGCTTGCAGGGACTTGGTCCCAGGAAAACGTGGGCAGCAGGCCTGTTGGTCCTTAGGGCCGGCGGCATTCTGGGATTCAGGGTCAGGGTTTAAATCCCAGCCTTGGCTCCAGGTTTTAAGGGGGAGAAAATTGTCAATCCTGATACCATTCCCTTCTTTCCCCAAAAGCCTTTCCTTAGGTCTTTCTTGTCCAAGTATTGTTGAATGGCTTGCTTGGTGTTGGCAAGGTTATTCAGGGGCTTTCAGGTGATTTCTTCTATTGGGTGGCCTCTCCACTTAACTTAGTACTGGGGTTTTTTTAGTGACTTATATCACCATATATGTATTTGACCTCATATTCTTTGGAGCAACATGCTTGGATGTAAGGGGGGCCTGTCTTGAGTTGTTGGTGGGAAAGGGAAGTTCCCTTTTTTTGGACAACAAGGAGCGGTGGAACCCATTATAGATCTTCCAGGTGGAGGGAAGGTCTAGTTTAAAGGCCACTTCTCTGACCAACTTGATGATTTTGCGGGGGCTTCTTCTTCTGTGGGCCAATTTCCTACAGGGTACATGCGATGAAAGATTTTATTTAAACACTGTGTATCCACTTTTTATCACCCACAGACAGATAGACAAACCAAACAAGTCAAACAAATACTGGAACAATACCTCAGATGGTATAAAAATACCAACCAAGACAACTGGGCCAAGATTCTCCCTATTGTCAGGAAGCCAGGCATAGGAAGAGGCATTAGGTGACTCAGGGTGGGGTACTGCCGGGCCAGTGGGTAATTCCCACCATAGGATGGGTGCTAACTTGATAATATAGGATATGGATCACCCAAGTAAAGACCAGGGCCCAGAGTTGGGCACCATAGAGTCCACCAATCCTGTCAAAGTAATGTAGAATACTCCAAACAGTTGAGTGGACGTGGTCTTGGCGGCGGTGGAAGGTTCCATTGGGTAGTTGGGTTGTGGAGTTAAGGGCAGAGTCATGGGGACAAAGTATGCTGGCAGATAATTGTAATTGTCTTTGAACAATAAGGGAGGCTCTTGTACCACTTTACTTTGCATCCTATGTATTCATTCTCTCTAGTTCTTGCCAAGGGGTCAGCAATAAAGATGGTCTCCAAGTTGTACTCCAAGTAGGCAGGGTTGGGCGAGTATTTGGTAAAATGCAGAGGTCCAAAGGGGGACAGTATAGTTCCTGATGTGGGTTAGCAGGTTGGTCTCTGTAGGTGGTGGTTGCTTGATTGTCTACTTGGCCGGAGTTTAGATGAAAGATCACTAAGATTAGATAAGGTAGGATTTTTTCAAACCAAAGGCTCATAAAACTTTGTTATCAAAAATGACAATATGGTCATCACTATACTGCCAGGGCTTTTATACCATGTGGTTTTGCTTCTTCAATTTTTGCAGGGTTCAGGTTCACAGACAAGGCACTGGCAGGGCATGGAGATTGATTTTGGGTATCAACGGTAGTGTTTTTGATTGTGCTTGCTCTGGTGAACAGAAGTGGCAATGCTTTTTCTTCTGCTGCTGTTCACCATATCACCTGAGCAGGCCAATTGCATTACCCATTCTGGACTGGAGACTGGCAGCAGCTGGTGTTCATTGGTGGGGCCAGCAGTAGGCCTTGTTTTAACCTCCTTAGGCAAGCAACAACTTCTGTGTAGGTCTGGGTCTTTGGTGGCCCAAGGTTGACAGCAATCTGGTGAACATTTGGGGAATCATTATTATGAAGCTGATGGGTCTTGGAGTAATTCAACAACTTGAGTTTGTGACTCAATGAGTTTGTGGGTCCCCATCCATCCTGGGTGACTCAATTTGCCTTTGGAGGGTCAGGGTTTGATTCCAGGGGTTCCAATGTTGATATTGAACTTCCAGTCTCAATACTTGACAGGCTGGCAGGTTCCTGTCCCTCCTGGTTGGGCAAGGCATCTCTGGCGGCTCATGGGTTTGACCCAACTGGAAGTCTGACGGGCTCCTGTCTATCCTGGTTGACGCAAGGCATTTCCTGAGGGCTGGGGTTCAATTCCTGGGCTTTCAATACAAGTATTGAAATGTCATTCATGACACCTATGACACAGTTTACCTACAACAGCAAATATCATACCTTAACTGGGATGTCCCCATTCAAAGCCAACTATGACTTTGACCCCTCCTTTCACAAGTGACAGTTGCCTGTTATTAATTCACAAGATGGAATTTTATTCCTGGGATTCAAACCCTGAACCCCTGCAGGCCACCAGCCCACATTTTTTGGGCTCAAAACAGGGGTAGATTTGACTTTGGAGAAATCTTTGCTCCCAAATAATAAGGTGCAAATTACATGCGCATCATGCATGTTTATGGGCCTCTCTGTCTTAGCTGATAGAAGCACTCACATGGAAAATTTCTATGACCAACTGGTTCTCACTAATAAAGTGTTGCACAAATTACCTCAAAAAAAGGCTCTCCAGATGATGAAAGATCATATGTCTCAAAAAAACCAAGATTCTCTTCCTGAGCCCAGACAACAATAAACCAACAATTTCTGATGCCACAGAAGATTTCCAAACCCTAGTAAATGCTACCACCTGGCCCAAAGGATTTTGAAAAACTTTCTCACAACAGATGGGCATTCTTATACTCTGGGGCCACCAGAAAGTTGCCCATTGTCATTTTACAATAAAGTGTTACAGTAGTTTTCAAACCTGTTGAGATAAACATATATTATTCAGTTTAGAACACATGAACTCAGTATAAAAGCAAAATCAAAGTGGATCCAAATCTATTGTAATTTAATATAAATTCCTTGATTTTTGATTTTGTTTTTAGACTGAGTTTAAGCATTCTAAACTGAGTAATATACATTTATCTCAACAGGTTTGAAAACTAATGTATTACCCTCTGATTTTCTTGGTTCATCCCATACCTAATCCTAGTACTTTTTCATTTACAGATCAAATTCTCCAACTCTGCCCCTTCTATCAGTCAACCCTAAGAAACCACAGACGAGCTTCCCAAGTTATACTGTCCCCCAGGAGCATCTTACAACCTGGTACATTTCACAGAATATCCTCCCAATCCTGCCTATTCAGAGCTCACCTTAAAATGAATTCTAATCTAAAACCCCAAAGCTAGAACCCAAAAGCCTGAACTCATTGGATGTGAAGGCACCTGGCATATCAAGGAGCCATTACTATTCCAGGACAAATACAACTATCTTCCTGTCTACTTAGTGCCCATGACATCCCCTAACCCCAGAGCCCAACTGCTCACAAGAAACTGTAGTTGCTAATAGATCAACCTCAACTCAGCTATTTGGTGTTCTCTACATAACTCTCACTGGACTAGTTGATTCTATGGTGCCCACTAATGAGCCTTGGGCCCTGCTCAGAAAATTGTTCTCCTATATTGTAAAGTTAGCTCCCATCCTGTGGTGGGCCCTTCTCACAGGGCCCATGGGCTGTCTGCCCACAAGTTCTCCTGAACCTTCTGCATGTTGACTTCCTGACACTGTAATAGTGGAGGAACTTCAAAATTATGAAAGATTGAGAGAATGGGGAATTTAAACCCAAATGCTAAAAACATAGTGGCAAAAGGGGTAATTAAGGAGCTTGTGGCCTCTGTAGTGAGCACCATTTTTTGTGTTCTGAGGTGCAGCACAGACACACAACAGGAAATCCTAACCTTAGAATTGGATTTGTACTAAGCCTTGGGTTAGTTGATAGAGAAGGTGAAACAATTACCTTGTGGCACTGAATAGTAAATCTCTGCTAGTTGCGGCTAGAGAGAGGTGTCAAAGTACCAGAAGACACAAAGACAAAAATTTGAATAGAAGTTAATTTTTATTGGTGATAGCAAAATAGAATATATATCATTTGATCTTACCAAAAAAGCAATATAAAGACAGTGGTATCACTTGCCACAGGTATAAGTGGGGGAAAGTGAGTTGCACAGGGCAAGGAAGACAAACAGCTGTATTTCCATCTTTGGAAATCAACTCATTTTGAGGGTCAAAGGCAAAAGCAATAGATTTGTCTTTTAAAGAACCCACTAAAGGCAAAATTAAAAGAGTGTGAATATGGGCATTCACAACATTTGTAAGTGATAAACTCCAAGTAAAGATACAGGCAAAGTGTAAGTTGTAAAAATGAGAACAAAAAATACAAAGGCTAATGATTGAGAAATTGAAATTGTATTTTGAAAATAGATTACTTGACAAATTGGCTTGAAATACTCCTCAATTTCAGGTGGTGAAACCAAGAACAACAGTGTGGTGGCTGCAGATAAGGCCAAATCAATTCTGCACGTTATAATGATGCGCACAAGGATGTACACAAACAGTAATTTGATTTCCATGAGTTTTACTTGCCAGAAATAAATAAAATTGACAACTTTAGAGATAGTATGGGTTTTATTCAACTACTAAGGTAGTTTTGAGTTATAACACAGCTCATATAAGTGGAATGAGAATGGTGACATCAGCAGGGTGAATTCTGATAATCAACCCTTTAGATATGGCAAAAAGTTCTGACATCATAAATCAATTTTTGGGCCGTAAACACCAAATTACCTGGTTTTTGAGGGTTTGGGCCTTAAACAGCAGGTTTTTAGGCCCCATTTAGATTTGCGCCTGCTTGGCTACCACCCACTTCCTTTCAATAGCTTGATTCAGGGCTGTGTAGTTCTTCATTCGGATTTTCTTGATAGAAGCTCCTTCCTGTTGAGTTTTCTTGGGACAAACAATGATGACCAAGATGTCTTTATCCATGAGAGACACCTTCTGGGACCCCAAGATTAGAGAAAAGCAAAAAACTCCTCTTGATGCACCTGGATTGAGCAGATCTATGCCACCCAATCTACATGCCAAGAAAACCTGAAATTAGCAGTATATACATATAAAGCCTTAATAGATTGGAAACAAACCCTTGGCCAGCCCTTGCAAGTTGGAGATAAAGTCTACCTAGACTCCTAAATTATACCCTTGTATGTGCCTTGTAGAAAACTAGCTCACCAGAGAAGTAGCCCACACAAGATCATCAAACTAATTAGAGAGGTTGCCTTTAAGTTAGAGCTATCACTCACCTGGAAAATCCACAATGTATTTCACCACTCCCTATTGTTCAAAAAAGATGGAACCTCACTCTCTTATCAAAGGCTCAAGATAGCACTATCACCCTATCCAAACATGACTCTCTGAAAAATATAAGGTATAGTATGTGCATTGCAATCAAACCCACCATTACCACATCAATTGGAAAGGTTACTCTATGGAGAAAAGCACATGGAAACTCCTAAACAACCTAGCCAACAATACCTAAGCAAGAAAGCCTAGAAGGGAGAGCCTTTGGGGGAAGAAGGAAATAGTGTCAGGAATAACATTTTCTCTCCTCTCAAAACACAAGTTTGGGAATGTTTTTGATCCCTGATCTAGTCCTCCTGCAGGCTGCCAGCCCTGAGGGCCAGGGGGCTGCATGCCTGCATTTTTTGGATTGAATCATATCTCTATATTAAACCATAGATGCCAATGAAGATGAGAACACCAGTACAAATTTGCCAGTGGTGGCACCTGCCAAAGGAGATAACCAATTGCCTAATAGAGGTGAAAAGGCCATCATGATTGGTCTGTTGAGCCTGATGTCTTCCCTGTTATTCAACCCCCCTGAAGGAAGCGCAGACTAGCAGGCCATTCCCAAGAAAATCACTCTAGAACAGAAGGATTGTGCTATCCTTCTTGGAGATTCAATCAATAAGCGCTCCCCTGCACCAGTACCATTTCACCAACCCAAAACCTGGGCCACCTGTCTGTCCAAATTCCCATTTACCAATCAACTGAATCCTGTCCATTAGAATTAAAGTCTTGTAGCAGGGTACTATATGTGTAAAAGAGAGGGACTAAACTAACTAAGTTTGGCTCCCATCCTAGCAATACAAACCACCAGGATGCCGCCCAGTAGAGTACTGAGACAGCTGCTCTTAGAGGGGATCAAAGAGAGGACACAGGGGACAATTGAGTAAAGTACACATTCAATTCTATCAGTACTAACCCGGTGAGCAACCAAAGTGTAAAAGTGGGAACAGGGACTGAAATCACAGGCGCTTGGAGAGTCACCTAGTCATTTCTCTCCAGACTGAGGAGAGAAGGCACTGGTACCTCCTCAATTACAGAAGCAATAAAGGTGTGATCAGCAGCATGCAAGACCAAGTCATTGCAGTTCAAGCTCTTGACTAGAGCCTCCCCAGAGATAAGAAGGCTGCTAGGGAGTTAAAGGAGACTAGAGGGATTGTCAACCACAAGACAAGCATAAGAGAAGATTCAAGACCATAAATCAGGGTAAGTTGTCCAAAGAAGCAACAAAAAGGGGGCCAGGAAAAGCACCACAAATTTTAAAACAGGGCGGATCATAATTGCAAACTCCAAGAAATTTGGAGTCTAGGAGTGCAAATTTTGGGCCTCAAAGTTATAAAAATTATTGAAAAATGGGCAGCCACAAGAAAAAACCAAGCAGGAATAGGCAAGATACTCACAGTGGACTTGGGGAAGGTCTCAGATAGCTTGGTTGTTATCAGGAGCAAAAGTGGGTTCAGATTCAAGGAAATACAAGAAAGTGTCAAAATAAAAGTAATATTTATATTGATTTTTAGGTTTGAACCAGGTTTTTGAAAGTGTAAGTGTAGTTATACAGCAACTATGCTTTAACACTGTTCCTAGGGGTTTCAAAAAGGCAGCCGGGTTCAGAAGAGACCAGAATAAGGTAAACTTTAATGTGGAAACAACTAAAACCTTGTTAATGATTAAGGGAAACTCAAAAACAGAGTTTCAAAATTAAAAATAACAAAGTTTAAGCAACTGATTCCAGATTTTAATGTTATTAAAAAATTGACAAGCAGGGGACTGAAAGTCCCCTTGCTTTTTTAAAAGGGGTGAATTGCTAAAGATTGATCACATGACCACTTGACTTGCATCCAATTGACTGGAGGTGAAATTTTGCTGGCCAAGGCCAGGGGTACTGGAAGGTTTCAAGCTAATTTATGTAGCTCCACCTGATTGGCTAGAGGCTATCCCAGGCATTTGATATTCCTTTGACTTTCTGTGCATCAATGTGGCGTTGTTTGATTGGCTGTTTCTGATTGTTTTCAAAAGTGGGCAACACCATGCCAACAAGTAATCCAAATTAATCAGTGTTTCTTCCCAGGGTGGGATAACCAGAGCCGGAGGATCTGCAGGATAGGGCAAGTCCTTAAAGTCAAAGCGTGGAAA